>JAZKJV010002392.1:0-237149 GCA_037367405.1 Ottelia alismoides | reverse complement strand
TGTAAGTATCGTATGGCTGTGTGATCCGTGTACACAATAACATGTGAACCGATGAGGTATGATCTGAACTTCTCTAGCCCAAACACAACTGCTAACATCTCCTTCTCTGTAACTGTATAATTTCGTTGTGCCTCATCTAGAGTCTTGCTAGCATAGTGTATAGCAAATGGTATCCCATCCCTTCTCTGTCCTAAAACCGCTCCAACTGCGAAGTCTGATGCGTCCGTCATGATCTCGAAAGGAAGAGACCAATCAGGTGGCTGTAAGATAGGAGCACTAGTGACCATTTCTTTCATTTGATTGAATGCAAGGAGAACTTTCTCATCGACAACAAAATCAGTCTCCTTACACAGAAGCTCAGTCAAAGGTCTGGCGATTTTGCTGAAGTCCTTTATGAATCGCCTATAGAATCCTACGTGTCCCAAAAATGACCTCAGCTGCTTCAAATTCTGTGGTGGCTCTAACTTGGAAATCACCTCAATCTTAGCCGGGTCAACCTCCATACCATGTTTGGAAATGACATGGCCCAATACAATCCCATTAGTCACCATAAAGTGACTCTTCTCCCACGAGAGCACTAGGTTTACCTCACAGCAACGTTGAAGAACTCGGTCTAAATGTGCAAGACATGTGTCAAAACTATCCCCATAGACCGAGAAATCGTCCATGAAGACTTCAAGAAAATTACCCACCATGTCGGCAAAAACGGCCAACATACACCTTTGAAATGTAGCGGGAGCGTTACACAATCCAAAGGGCATCCGTCTAAAGGCGTAAGTGCCAAACGGACAAGTGAAAGTAGTTTTCTCTTGATCCTCAGGAGCGATAGCAACTTGGTTGTATCCCGAGTACCCATCCAAGAAGCAAAAGAACTCTTTCCCTGCCAACCTCTCAATAATCTGATCAATAAAGGGCAGTGGAAAGTGATCTTTCTTGGTAGCTGAGTTCAGGCGTCGGTAATCTACACAGACACGCCATGAAGTAGGTACCCGGGTCGGAATCTCCTCACCACGGTCATTCTTCACAATCGTAATCCCCGATTTCTTTGGGACCACATGTAAAGGGCTGACCCATTTGGAATCCGAAATGGGATATATAAAGCCAGCATCACACCATTTCTTGATCTCCTTCATGACAACCTCCCTTAGGTTTGGATTTAGACGGCGCTGACATTCACGGGAGGGTTTACAGTCATCCTCTAGGTAGATATGATGCGAGCACAACGCTGGATTGATCCCACGGAGATCCGAGATATTCCATCCTATGGCCTTGCGGTTTCTCTCAAGAACCTCTAACACGCGAGATTCTTGTTCAGCGGTCAACTGCGAGCTGAGGATGACCGGAAACATTTGGGGGGGACCCGCAAGGAAGGCATATTTCAACGTTGATGGTAAAACCTTGAGCTCAGGTGGGGTCTGAATCGGCTCTGTGATAACCTCTGCTACTGCACTGGTAGGCGGTATGTGATCTATGCTCTGTATGCTATCCACCTTGGCTATTGACGGCTCGGTAAGTAGAATATCTGATAACTCTGTAAGGGATGATCTCTGCTCAGGAAGGGATGGTTCATCAGGATGTTCAATACTCTTATCAATGAATGGCTCAGATATCTCAGCAATAATCTCAGAAAGATATCTCTCATCTGTGCATAAATCAGGGAATTCAACGAATGGGTCAGATATCTGAATCTCAGAACTTTGCTCAAACTGCACATCGGTAACTGTCTCAACTGGACCACCAAGGGAACTCATGTCGACTGTGCTTTCCAGAGAGTCCTTTTGGGAAAGGAACTCCTGAGTATCTATAAAGTCCGTGAAAAGATCCGTCTCTCTGAATTCAGCAAGAAAATCACAGTCATCTGTCTCTGATATCACTTTCTCTGTATCATCTGCTGCTGGTGAAGGTGATGGTCTAGGATCAGAGATCGTCTCAATTTTCACCTTATCACTACGAGAGTGAAAGATGATCTCTCCAGTATCGTAATCAACTGCTGCTTCGGCCGTTCGGAGGAACGGTCGACCTAATATGATCGGGGTATGGAGTAACGGTGCAGGTGTGTCCATATCCATGACAACAAATCAACAGGGAATTTCATTCCCTGCACCGTTACATAACGTCCTCTAAAATACCTCTTGTCCTCTTAATAGATCTATCAGCAAACTGAAGGATCATTCTGGTTGTTTTAAGAGGACCTAACTGGAATTCAGTTAATAAAGAGGAAGGCATGAGATTAATGGAGGAGCCGCTATCGAGAAGAGTACGATCAAATTCTTGATCAAAGATATGGCAACGGATGTGAGGTGCTCCCTTGTCTTTCTTTTTAGGCGGAAGGTTACTGATGGCATGAACTGTGGCCATGGTCAGGATGTGTTTCTCTGTTTCCTTTCGTCTGTTCTTCCTTGGTTGACGCTTTTGGGTACATGCCTCTTTCATTCCCTTTTTTACTGTAGGCATGTATTCCATGGCCTTAAGGAGTGGCATCTTTAAAAAAGATGTTCTGTAAGATCTCAACTACTCCAGGATCAGATAGTGCTGTTTTTAATTTTTGGATTTTTTTTACCTTTGAGAGCAGAAGGAAATGGCACAGAATCAGAATAAACATGCAAACGTTCATTTCCTTTATTCAAACGAGAATCATCATGTACAAGAGGACAACTAGAATCAGTCTGTATAGTGTTGTCCAATCTAGGTGAAGGAAAAACAGAATCTAAAACAGAACGTGATGCTGCTGCTGGTGAAGAGGAAGAATCTGCGACTGGTATATTCTCCCTTGGTACTGGTGATCTGCATCTGCCTGGTGAGGGTGGTGGTGATGGCGGTGAAACTCCAGAAGATGATGTGGGTGCTGCTACACTAAGCCTCTCTACTGCTGGTGAAGGAGATGATGTGGAAGATGGTGGTCTATCAGTGGATCGATCTCCCAACCCCAACGGATGCGAGGCGGCTGCAAACTCCTACCGCTCCTGAGATGAATGGCGTCAGATAAACATGTAAAATCAAGGACATACCTGTCTCATGGGTGGGTGGGTCATTGGCTACCTGCTCCTTGCGTCTGAAGTTGTTGGGGTTGGCTTCACCTGTGCTGGAATCAGTGTCTTGGTGGTGGTCAGGTCATCAACCCGCTGAGTCAGTTCATTCATGTTCTTCATAAGCAGTGTAAGCTGGTCCAGTGCTGGATTGGCTGAAGGG
The DNA here is from genome assembly GCA_037367405.1 of Ottelia alismoides. Taxonomy (NCBI): domain Eukaryota; kingdom Viridiplantae; phylum Streptophyta; class Magnoliopsida; order Alismatales; family Hydrocharitaceae; genus Ottelia; species Ottelia alismoides. Next base: position 233,960 of record JAZKJV010002392.1, on the reverse strand, counting down.
CCTCAGGTTGCTCATTGACTAGGTGTCGCTGAGGCTGATAGTACGGAGGCTGCTGGAACCCATACGGATTCTGATAATAAGGAGGAGGAGGGGGGAAATATTGTCCATAATATGCAGTCTGCTGCTGGTAAGGATGAGGGAAATATGTAGACTGCTGCTGAGGCTGGCCTTGTCTCCAGTTCTAGAACTGAGGTGGAGACTGATACTGAGGCTGGAACTGCTGGTGTTGGTGCTGCTGCTGTCTGCCTCCTGAAACTGGTGGGCGGGTCTCTGACCCTGCTGTGAACCCAACTGGCCTTGCCCTGACGGACGGGGCTGGTTTCGCTCACGGTCGAACCAGATGCCATTCACCTCCTGGAATACCAGGTGGAGGTGGAGACTGCTGCTCAGGAATGTAGGAAACTTCTTGTTGAATATGGAACTATATGATGTGAAATGCTGCTGAACCTGATCAGGTGTTTGCACGTAATAGACATGCTGAACTGTGGACGGTCCCCCGCTACTCTGCTTGGTTGCAGAAGTCTGCTCCCTAGTAGAGGTATTGGCTGCTGCATTCGTACTGTAGACTGCACTGATTGAATTGACAAGAAGCTCCAGATGCTTTGTTATCTCATCCAGCTTATCCAGGTTCTTTGTCCTCTGCTCGATCACATGAAGCTTATCAAGTTCCTGGGATCGCTTTTCAATGATGTCTACTTTGGATAGGGTGGTTTCCAATAATGGCCAGATCGTGCTATCCACCTTATCCACTTCTTTTGTTGCCGTCATGTTGACATCCTTGTGGGGTACTGCAGGGGTGGTGACGGGGTGCTTCTGAAAAGCACGTGAAGAAGAAAGAGCTGCTGAACTTTCCGCCATCTCCTCGAAAATTGGTACAAGACATCTCGTCCTTATTGAAGTGACTTCCCCCACAAGCGACATCTACCAGCTTCTGATTCTCAACGCTTAATCCCCCAAAGAAATTTTGGACCAGGCTGTCTTTGGAATATCATGATGGGGGCATTTCTCCGTCAGATCTTTGAATCGTTCCCATGCCTCGTGAATAGGCTCTTGGGGCATCTGGGAGAAATTAGCAATCAAAGATCGCATTTGGTTGAGTCGTCCAAGTGGATAATATTTGTTCAGAAATGCCGACCTCAACTCTTCCCAAGTGGTAACAACCTTCCCCAGGTGATTTATCCAATACAATGCTTTACCCATTAGGCTGAATGGAAAGGCGGTCATCTGTACTACCTCTAATGGGACATTTGGGTAGTGTACTGTTCCACAAATGCGATCGAACTGCCGGAGGTGTATATAAGGTTCTTCACTAATGTTTCCATGGAATATTGGGAGAAGAGGCAAAATAGTAGGCTTAAGCTCAAAATGCCCATGAACCGCAGGTATTTGTATCCACGAATTGATCTGTCCTGCCCCTGGATTATAAGCATCTTTTAGTGTAGGCTTAGGCTCTGCAATTGGTTCTTCTCTATTCCCACCTCCAAGATTTCCGTCATCCCCCTCTCTCCTACCTTCTCTTTCCTGTCTCAGCTCGAGAATCATATCTCTCAATGTGTTCTGGAAGTTAGTCTGCTCTGTGATTTGTGCTTGAATTGTCTGGATGGAGGCTAACATGGTGTTGTTGATCTCGTTCTGATCCGACATGGTTCCCTTTCCCTTTGGTGGCATCAAGTATTCGGGGTCTGACTCTGAAATGTGCAGGATACTTGATTAGTGTTCGGGATTAATGGAGTCTCAGATATTATTTCGAGATTAAAGCCAATCTCAAAAAGTGGATTTGTGATCAGTGAAGTGGAGAAAGAGGAATATTCGGGAAGTGAGTCTCCCCGAATAGAAGGTGAACGGCTCGGAGTGTAGAATGAGTTCGCAGAGTCCGAACAAGAAATACTCCGGTCCGACATCTTCGAAAACAATAGGCAGGAGCGAGAGCACGAGGGTCAATGCAAGAGTGAAAGTGAATGAAGGCGCAAATTGCGCAGAAGGATCTTTACTGCTAGCAGCAAACACAATACAAACCCCCAGTTCACCAACTCAACTCAATTGTGAAGACCGTGAAAGCTCGGTCAATTATCTTGTCTGTTTTAGAGTTAGGTGATAATCACAGAAGTTGTACACACACTTAGGCTGAATTATGGGATTTGGGCACTAACCTTAGTGTGTACGCGAGCAAGTTAAAAACGAATACAATGAGGGGGTTACTCTCCCCAAAACAATGATTTTTCCTTGTGTGTTTTTTTAGGGTCGAGTTTTCTTTAGCAGTCCCAATTTTAGGCAGTTATCACTTGGTTTATGTATATTCAACGAATCGTCTACCGAGTGTCCAATTTCCTTTTAATTTATGTGAGTGAAAACAAGGAAGGAGATCGGAAATGCCAATGCGCGATTAAAAACGATGATGCATGCAGGGGTTAGAGATGCGTACCTTGTCGCCAGCACTCTACATGCAAGTGATCCGCGCAGAATTTAAATACAGAAAATAAACTAACCTATATGATGCAAGTGAACCGTCCTAGATGATAACTTCTATTAACGGGCAAGAACAAGTTAATTTGACTAAGTCCAAACTACGATCTACTCTATAGGCACAGAAATGTCTTGTTTATGGTGTTTGGACCTAATTAATTACCTGGCTCAAGCAAATTAATTAAAGCAATCAAGAGATAGCTCACAAAATCCGCGGAAAACAAAGAAAATAAAGGCGATGAAAACAAAACCGGTGAGGTCTCCCAAGTGCACCGGCACTTGGCGAAAACAGACCCCGCAACAAATGAATGTCCTTTTACAAAGTTCAAATGGAAAAGAAAACTCTCTCTCTCTCTCTTTTTTCGTCTCTTTCACTTTTCTTCTCTTCTTCTCACGCTATCCTGCGGCTTGGTAAAGAATCAAGCCGCCTCCACGTCGCCTTGGGTGGCTTCGGGTCTCCTAGGATCGCCTCCTTCGCTCCGCGGGCCTCGCAAGAAAAATAGAAGAAAATGTGTAAGAAAAACAATTATCAAATATGAGAAAAGAAGAGACAAAATGAAATGAATGCAGTGGTTATAAACAATGAAATGAATGGCAGAAATGTAAACAGATATTTACAACCAAGAATAGCAGGTCAAAAGAGAAACCTAACTACCCTCGCCGTGCCTCCCCGGCAACGGCGCCATTTTGTTGAACGAGATTTGGAGATTTTTTAATTTTTTATTTATTCCCCGGCAACGGCGCCATTTTATTGGACGAAATCTCGGGGACGAGATTTTATTGATGGTGAAAAGTGAAAATGGTCGTTGTTCTTCCCCAAAACCCGTGCTCAACAAAAGATTATATTTTTTTATTTTAATTTTTGCTACTTATTATCATGTATAGCGGACAGGGTCGAACTCAGGGAGGCTACAATTCCCGAGGGTTATTCAATTAATCAGAAACTAATTAAAAGAAAACAAGAAGCTCAAAAGACAACTATCCTTGGTTTTTGTGATTTTTATCTTTTTATTTTTTTATTAATTTTTTTTTCTAATTTTTTTATATTTTTCTGATTTTTAAATTTGTAGTGATTTTTATTTTGCAAATTTTTTATTTTCAAGAATAATGCGAACAATGTGATTAAACTCAGAAAATATGCACAACAACTCTTTTTGCAATTTTTCAATTAATCAAAGAAACTCAGAAAAAAATCCAAGGAAAATGTTTTTGTGTTTTAAAAGTTTTAAAATGTTTTTAAGAATTTTTGTGGAATTTTCAGATGCTTTTGTATTTTTCTAAAAATCAAACAACGAGGAAACAAGAAAATATGCACAGCCTGGAGTAATTTGCAATTTAAAAATATTTTAAATGCCCAAAACTCCTGGCTACTATTTTTAGGACAAACTAGAAAACAAATATCTACAAACAGAAACTGAAATCACAATTTTTGGATTTTTATAGAATTTTTTATGATTTTTAGAAGATTTTTGATATTTTTCAATTTTTTTGGGTTTTTTTAAATAATTAATGCATGAAAAATTGTCTGAAACTAAAAGACAATGAAATACAACTACTTTAATTTTTTTTAGAATTTTTTGACTATTTTCGAATTTTTATGAATTTTCGAATTTCAAATAATAAAAAAGACACTGTTTTTGATTTTTTAATAATATCAAATGGAGTCAAAATGCAATGAAAAATTTATGCTAGTAAAAGATCACATTAAGAGCATAGCCCAATTTTCTCAAAATTTTTGGATCACAAATAACCTTTATTTCAATGAAGAGATCAAACAAGTTTTTGTTCTGCAGTTCAAGGACCAAATTGTAATTACTGCAAAAGTTGTGGACTGAATTGTAAAGAATCATATGTTTTGACCACAAATAAATAATAAAATAAAATGCGATGCAGTAAGTGCAAATTACCCACTATATTCACATGCGGTGCATGTGCTTTGGAGTGTAGGGGCTTCTGGGCGAATTTGAAATCCTCCGGAGGAGCAACTGTAATTTTTCCAAAGTTCTTGAACTGGAGAGGGCGTATTCGTAATTTTAAAAACCTCAGAGAATCCGAATGCAATTTCGCCTATATAATATTTCAAAATAAGCTCCAAATCTTAGGGTGTGTTCGGCTACAAGGTTAACCCACCCCCGGGGTGGGTTAACTATCCAAACCCATGTTTTCTCCCTCCTCGTGGGCCCCACTTTATTCCCTTTTTAAAAATTAAAAAAAATAAATTTTACATCATCAATCCTATCAAAAAATAATATATTATACCATCATCTCATCTAAAAAATATAAACTACTCCACTTCTACTCACTTTTTCAAACTCCAATACAATCACATCACAATAACTACTCACTTTTTCAAACTCCAATACAATCATATCATAATAAACCCACTTCTAACCCACCCCCAGTTTAACCCTCTATCCAAACACCAAAACCCAAAAATGGGTTACCTGCAACCAGTTTAACCCACCTAAACCCACTATCCAAACACCCCCTTAGGGCTTCTTCGTTCACGCACAAAGGGGGCACCAAAGGGGGCGCCGACCCTGTTTTTCTTCACGTGGGGCGCGTGTCGCGCGCTCACGCGGCCACGCGTGGATGCGCGAGGCGGCGTCGCGGCGGATCGAAGGCAGGAGTGCGGGCGGTTGGCGAGGCAGCGTCAAGCGGGAGGCCGCAGGTGCTGCGAGGAGTGCCGCCGCGAACAGCAGGCACGGGCGACTGACGGAGGCTCGAGGCGTCGGGTCGGAGCGGCACTGCCGCCGTGGCTGGAGGGAGGCGACGCCCAAGGCGGCAGTGGCGTCGCGCCGCTGCAGGAGGCGGAGGCGGCTGGAGATGGCCGCTGCGCAGTCTGGCGGTGAGGAAGTCGGGCGAGCGCGGGGGTTTCCGCGCGAGGGAGAGCGGTGCGGCGGCTTCAGCAGGAGGAGGGCGCGGGAGGCGCCGGCGACCTGGATATGCGCGCGTGGCGGTCGCGCGGCCTGGTGATGGCGGGGCGCCGCCAGGCGTGGCAGCAGCAGCTGAAGAAGAGGGGGGCGGCGGCGGCGGCTGGCTGCCGTCCCCTCTCAATTTTTTTCTTTTTTTTTCTTATGTAAACAGTGAATGATGAAAAAAACTTTTTTTGTATTTTTTTTAAATCCGAAAAACAGAAAATAAAAAGGATAGAGAAATTTTTTTTAAATTTTCTTTTAGATTAGTGATCCTGCAAAACAAACGTTAGAGAACAAATAGAGAGAAAAAAATTATTTATCTACAAATCGGAAAAATTGAATGAGGATCCCGGCGAAAGATGAGGGATTCGAATCTGATCTCCGGCCACCGTACGCGGCCAGAGTTGAGAGATCGTGGGGAGATAGAAAATGAAGGCGGAGAGATTGCGATGATGAAATGAAAAATCGAGTCGGTGGCGGATCAAATCGAGATGGAATTTTTTTTTAAGATCTAGAGAATAAAAATGATAAAGAAAAATACGACAAAATAAAATACGATTAAACTAAGATAAAAATGCGAAGAAAAATTTGGATCTCACCTAGGAGCGGAAAAATGGATCGTAATTGCCTCGACAAGGCCGACTCGCTGTCACCGGACGGCTCGGAGGCTCGACACCTTTTCTCAACGAAATTTTCTCTCGGAGATCGGGCTCCTCTCTCTAAAGATTGATCAAGTTAGAATGAGGGGGAAGGAGCCATATAAATAAAAGAGATGAAATTTGAATTTTTTAAAGGGATAATGGAGATGAAAAATTAAAATGAATTTTTGAATTTTTTTGGTGGGAGGGAGATGAAATTTGAAAAAGAAACTAAAAGAGGGATAAAACTAATTACAAAATTATCTAATTTTTTTGAATTTTCGTCACTTTATTTATTGGAATTAAAAAATGTTATTTTTTTTATTTTTTTATGAAGGTTAATTAAAAATAGACAACTATATACATGTACTATATACATATGTGACACTATATACAAGGATAAATGACGAATTGGCCTTTTTTGTGTTTTTAAAAATTTATTATTTTTTTAATTTTTATTTTTATAAGAAGAAATCAGTGGGATTAATTTACAATATATACAAATACAATATACACAAAACACATGGGAAAATTGCACAAACCACCCAGAAAACCGACTTTTCATCCGTAACTCCAAAAATTATGAAAATACAGCCATTTTGAAGATAATTTAATTTCGAGTTCAATGGAACTGAGATTGATTCAATTTGAGCACATATGGAGCCGGAATTGGTCTTTCAATTAGTGCTTAGTGGCTTTTTCCAAGTGTGGCTACTTTTATTCTATACAAGATTTAATTGTGCAATCAATTTTAGTAATTAGAACACATTTTTATTTACAACTTTGATTTTGAGTGTTATTTGATTTGAAGTCAATTAAGGTACAAATAAATTAGTGTCAGTTTATACAGATTTATACAAAATGAGTGAGGACACATTTTTTTTTTTGGGATTTCTGGTTGAAGACCCTATCTCCCCCTACTTTATTCCTGGTCGATCAGGTCACGTCTTGACCTTCTCTCGGGGTTCGGGTCAGCCTGTACACAGTCTTCCTTTTTTTATTTTCTTTTCTTTATTTATTTTTTATTTTCTTTTCTTTATTTTTCCTTTCTTTCTTTATTTATTTATTTTAGGTTAAAATTAATCAGAAATGTACAATATTTACACAGATGCAAGTTAGTAAGAATATGGAATTAGCGTGATATGCAGGTGTTTTATAAGGGATTTTAAGCTAAAATAAATGAATAAAGATGACGAATCGCAGATTCATCAATCGTCCATTACACCCACCATCTCCCACTCATCAACGCCACCTCCACATAGCCCTCTTACTCGACATTCTCCGCTTGACCGTTACTGCTCTCGATCCGCTCCAAGGGCCAATGTGCATCAGTTCCTCGCACCCTCTCCACCATCTTGTAGCGGTCGGAGAACCTCCTACAAATTGACCGCCTCCGCTCGCATACCATTTCGTCCACCATTCACTAGCCAAGGGCTAGGCATGCCCCCCCCCCTCCTACGATAGAGGAGAGGAGGATCAAGGACCGAAGACCCCTTTGAGTCTTGGTTTCGACCCTTGGCTTCAATGGTCAGGTCATGGTGCCTCCGGCATCCATCCGAGCTCTAAGGGTAAGCCAAACTCGATGAGCAAAGACTGGAGCTCAACCCAAGCCACAATCCCCACTCTGTCGCGACTTCCTCCTCCAATCAGGTAAGATTTCCTTCTTCTTTTTCTTTTATTTTTTTCTTGTTTTTCTAGAAACACACACCTCCCCCCGTTCAATTCAATGCACCAACATCTTTTTTGAACCTCCCTCTCCTTCGCGGGAGGTCCGGATCACCTTCTCCTTTCCTCTGCGACTCCCATCCACTCTAGGGCATCTCCTCCGCTGATGGCAGAGGAGATCACACCTCGGGCTCCCCCTTCTCCGCCCGATAACCCACCATATCACTTCCCCACGCTTTGGCTATCCCTTTCTAACCTTATGTGTGTCACAACCTTCAATGATCGGAGCTGACATCCTGCTCTGATCTAGAGCTCATGCGTCGATGATGGAGCACCACCTCGCCGTTCTAGCCACCATCATCTCTTCCTCGCTCCAGTTGGACCTTCACCTACCTCCTCCGATCCTTTCCCGACCTTCAGCGCTCGAGGAGGCATGAGGTGGAGCTCCAGGAGGGTCGCCAGAGACCCGCCTTCTCCACCGCATTTAAAGAAGATGATGACGGAAGCCCAGACTACAGATGACATCCGATTATTTGATCGGACGGTCCTGATCTTGTTTTAGCCTCGGTGCCCAACCAAGGGCTCGGTAGACCTGAAGCAGCAACGAAGCGCGGAGGCTACGCCACGTGGCCACCAATCATCTAGTCGACCGACCCTCCGCCTAAACCTGGCCCGCGCACGTGCCTAGCATGTGCGAGCTGTGTAATTTGCATCTATGCCTGATAAATCCCATGTCTATCAACATTATTTAATAAATTTATCCCTTCTTGCTTAATAATTTAACAAGGTTTATTGACAATTAATTCTATTTATTAATTGATGTATTGTAAATAAATAAGCCTAATAATGCTATATTATATAATAAATATTTGTTTTATAATTTTTTATGTTTCTTTATTATAAAAAATCAAATAAAAATTAGGATAAAATTGTACATAATTAATTTAACATAAAATATAAAATAAAAATAAAATGAGAAAAGAAAATAAAAAGAAAAATAGTTTCATTTTTTAATTACTTGTTTAATCTTTATCGTTATATATAATTGTATTTCTCTTTGACCTCTACATGAAAGTTGTAGAATCTCATCGAGATCTACAATCTTCATGTTTAACACTTTTCTTAATTCGGCTCCTAAGTATTTTATTTCTAATAACCTTTATTTCTTCCCTTTCCCTTAATTTTGATTGAGCCACGTGGTGCTTCCATAGTCGCCCACCTGGCCTGATCCTTCAGCTGCCACCCGTTTCTCCTTTGGGCAGTCAAATCTACTTTGATCTGATGTCTCTCATCCTTCCACACCCTCCATTCTTGTCCACTGTCTGATCTTCATGCCTGCCCTAATCTCCAGCGTTCATCAACGCCTTACTGCATGTCATTCGATTGACTTGATCAGATGCATCCAGACCTCTAATCATGCCTCATCATTAGTTGTTCAATCTTATGATCCAATAGCTACTGCTTGTCGTTGTTGACACGATTTTTCGCGGTTTAAAAAGTTGGTTTTACCACGTCGTTGTTGTTCTACGAAAAATCGCAATCAAACAAATAATATTACAACTACAAGCATGATGAAAAATATAAAAGATGTATAGTGCAAGTAGAGGTTCGTATCCGCAGGGACTAAGTAAACTCGTAATTTTTGTTCTTCTTTCAAACTTGATGCAAATTTTAATCTATTGCAACGAAAGAAAAAATATGAGAGAATGTGATCTACGGTGAAAATACTTTTTAGAACTTAAAGTAAATGAAGGAGGGCATGAATGCAACTATAAAAGAAAATAGAGGCTCAATCGCAAATTAAGATGAAGGAAATGAGATGGCACTTGCAATGTTTAAAGAGAGAATAATGAGATATAAGATCCGGATTGCATATGTTGAGAAACAAACTAGAGTAAATAAAGGATGTTATCAAATAGTTGTTTCATTAAGTTTAACTTAAACAAGAGTTACTAATACAACAAAGTGCAAGGGAGATGTAAAAAGAAATGAGAAAGGAGGTGCTTCTCTATCCGGATGCAAGATGATGACAATGACGGCAACGACGATTATGCAAGCAGCTGGTGCACGACGGAGAGAAAAACGCACGGGCTGTGCATGGGCTGGAGGAGCACATGTCTGGCGGTGTTGCTGCACGTTAGAGCAAGGAGGATGTCGAGGAGAAGTTGGCCTGCGTTGGGGACGAGAGGGTATAAGAGGTACCAGGGTCGGGATGCTAGGAGGAAGAAGTGCCCCTATTTGCATGGGAGGGGGACATTTTATAGATGTTGTAGGTGGCTCCCCTTCTCACCTGCACATAAAGACAACAAAAATTACCAATGCATATGATTTAATATTTGCATGGGAAAAAGGTGCATGGGAAAAAGGTGCATGGGGAACATGGGTTTTAAATGCTTCTTGAGCCATGTGTTGTATGGGAAAGGGAGAGGGAATAAAGAATGTGAATTTTACACAATGTTTCCTCTTCATTTCTTGCTAACAAATTGTGTAGAGCCAAATTGGATTTAATGATCATGCAATTTGTTTGGATAAAATATTTCAATGAGTAATTGGATTTGATGATGAAGAGAGAATTTGATCATTAATTTAATTATGCATTTTTAGACATGATTTTCTTCTTGTATTTGCAGAATCAATAATATCTGGATTAAGTGATGTTTGAGGTGTATGTATCAGATATTAATGGAATTCTTTATGTATTTTGTATACTATTATACCAGTATAATATGTACTCATCACACCCCCATGCTTAAATCTTGCTAGTCCCGAGAAAGAATAAGATAAGTAATAATGAAGGACAAGGAAAATAGCCAAGATAGATCGGGTGAGGGTTTGCAGCAGACATACCCACAAAGTATCGAGTTTTCAGATCCTAACCACACAAATACACAAACTTCAATAGAGTCGACCCATGGATTAATGATTTGTTCGAATAGTCGACTTGACTTGAGTTTTGTAGTTTCAACAGCCTCTCAGTTTCAACAAAATCAGACATGGTTTCAGAAGGTCAATCAAGTCAGCTCATCCCTAAGAAACAAGTATTCTCTTTGGCCTTGAATGGATATAAATAGTGTTAGTGATGTTTTAGCTTTCGTGATCAAGAGAACGAGCTAACAACACAATCTATCAAGGTACTGAATGATTCCCTACACATATAGCCTTAGTCCTCACCTGAATTCATGCATATTCTCTTTTCACCAAAGTATGTCAGCATAGAAAAATAGGTCATAGTTTATTGGAGAATGGGACTTAATTTTTGGGGTTTTTCGTAGACCACTTTGGTCCGTTGCTCTCATTTTTCTTTTTTTGCAGAGCATAACCCTGGGCCTCTTTGGGCCTCTTTTAAGAATTTAGGTAGCATCATTGGTCCGCTAACATGGCTTTGTTGGTGGAGAAGGGTTATTTGGTGGTCTTCTTTCATTGCTTTTGCTTTACACATCTTTGCATGATTGGTGGTTTTTGGTATTCTTTTGTCTTGTGATATGCCTTTTTGTGATGTTTTTGTTTTGGGTTTGGCATCAAAGGTAGTATCGGCTTAATATTGACTTTGGAGGCACGATACTGGCTTATTTGTTGACACACTTAGACTAGAGAAATCATGTTGCTCCTGAGTCAGGTTCCTTCACTGACTATAGATAAGGTTCAGGCATTGGCACAGCCAAGAGGACAACTCCTCACCACAACAAGTTTGTAGTTGTATCCCGTAAAATAAACTCAATCAAGTTAAGTGCAATGTGCACTTGCTTAATATCCACTGAAGAGTTTAAGAGTGCTACTAGTTGCTCAGGTGATCTAGTTAGATACAGAAGTTCATTCATCAGTAGAGTTAGTGGAACTGAGAGAATAAAGTCCATATGGACCTGAAGAAAGCTTAAAAACTCATGCCTAGTGAAATTCTAATGGAATTAAGTGGATTAGGGTCAACTCAGCTTCAGTCTATGATCTATGCAATGAAGAGCTGATTTCTCAAAAATATGATAAAAACAGGGAGGAAGGACATATTTTTGTGGTTTTTGAAAAGGTTTTACGATGTTTTGGAAAAATATTTAGAGGGAATTTTGCAAATTTTTATTTGATTTTTTTGTATGCAAATGTTTTTTAGAAAGTATTTTCAAGATAAATATGCAATTTTGAAAATTATGGAATTTTGAGAAATATGCAGATACCCCCATGCTTATCAGAAACCATGTCCTCATGGTGAAAACGAAAATTAATAAGAGGATCAAATGATCAAGGGAGTGTAATGATGCAGGAGTAGTTCATAATGTTTTTTGTTTGTTTTTATATTATATTTTTTTAATTTTCATTATTTTTCTCATGTTTTTGGATTTGTAATTTTCAAAAGGCTACCCCCATACTTATTTAATGCTAAGAAGAAGAAAAATAAATTTAAAATGCAGATAAAAGAAACATACCTATGGGTGTGGACCCACAAAATGCTATTGGTTTAGCGTCCCAACTCGACGATTCAGCTTTTCAAGAGTATCCAGTATTACATGTGAGTGCAGAAGCTGTGTTCAGGAAACCCCTATGAAACCATCAGTTCAACATGAATATCCTGACCAAGATGTGGGAGTATAGTTGATGGGTTTGATAGATGTGTGATATCATTAACATAGTGAAGAAAGTAATTGGTTGGTGAACAGGAATGAGAGATGAAGCTGTCTGATCTTGGACTAGATGTAGTGGGAGGGGAATAGGTGAATTGATAATGGGCTCATGGACCAGAAGTTGGTTTGATGGGTTGAAGTCAAGCTCCAAGTGACCAAGAATTGATTCTTCCATCAAAGAAGGTTGAGTGGTTATAAGCATGTGATCCCCCAACATATATTGTGATAAATCATCGTTTTCCCTCAAATAATCATCATGGCTATTTTCGGTGGCATCTATTGTGAATTTCATTTCAGTTCTCTGCTTGAGCCACGAGGGTGATTCTCTCCCAGAAATATGATTTGGGTATTCAAAGGTCAGGAGCAGGGGAGTGTTGGCTATTGAATTAGGAGGTATGACAATAGAGGTCGGATTTGGCAGGCTGTGTCACATGAATGATCGGATGATTGTCTTCGAATGTTTTGAGTAGTTCCTCGGTTTCATTCCAAAAAGGATCGGAGAATAAAAAATCATTCTGATCCGATTCTGACTCAGTAGTAGAAGATGTATTCTTATAGTCATCAACCGAATTGAGTGGATCTTCTTTCTTAATGATGAAGGCTATGGAGCTGGAAATCTCATCTTTGAAAGGATCATCATAAAAGATCTTCAACATATAATCATGTGCTTCTTGGAAGAGAGTCTTGGTGCATGAAGAAGTCAATTCATTGTCTACTATGTCCTCATATTCAAACTCTAAGTTTGAGCTTTTTTTATTAACCATAATATCACATCCAGAAATTAACATCAAACATCAAATCTTCCTCGATTTCTTCTTTCCACTCAACATAAGTGCCATCCTCAATTTCAACTTTTATCTCAGACCAATCGATATCATTAATACACCGAGGTTCATAACTTTCAAAATCGTATGAGGAAGGATCAATGCTATCATCAAAACATGTCTTCATCTTTGGCATACCCAGGGTTGAAGTTAATTTGAGATCAGTATTTAGTGTTTCCCAGGTTTCATCTAATTCAAAAATTTTCCGACCAGTGAGAGGACATGGTGGGGCTTCAAGTGCAGAGTCTAGATGAGACATGTCCTTATGAGTGAGTTGTGAGGTGTTCAGACTAACCTCCAGAGGGTCTTTGGAAAGATGGATAGGGGCAAAATCATCAAGAATAGCATAGTTCTCTATCCATCCACAGTCATCAATTTCAGAGTCACCAGAAGTATGGGTGACATGATCCAGAGGAATATCTTTATCATTGATTTTCAATTCCACTCTCTCATTTTCACAGTCAAAATGTGCCTTTGCAGTGGCTAAGAACGATCGTTCAAGTATGTTGGGTCTCTCTCACTTATTGTATTGGCTTGATTGGACTTTTGTTGTGTTGCAGCCAATTGCTGAATGGCCTGGGTCAAAGCATCAAAATCCACAACTGAGGTTGGTTGTGTCAGTAAGGGCTCAATCAGCTGTTTGGTCTGAGTGTGATTTTGGACCCAATGGATTGTGTCCTCTGCTGCAGAGAAATAACGTGTGCTGATGGGTGGTAGTCGGATGAGAGGAGCTATGGTATGTCAGATTGTCGCATTCTCTTCTCTCAAAAGTTGTAGCCGTTGGAAGATGAGGTCCATGGTGTTCGGTTTCTCTGCTCTCATGTCTCCTAGGTTAGGTGAATTCTCAGGTTTCTCAGTAGAAGGAGATGAGTTGGATTTTGATTTGTAAACTGGATCGTATTCTAGAGGTTATTGTAATGGATTTTTCAGGGATCTACGACCTAGCATACACAGCACAAACACCAGACAAGTTGTTGATTCACCAACTCACACAAAAATTACCGCGGGAGCGGTTATCTTTCCAATTTTAACTTAGTGATTCAACAAATGTTATCAGAGAATTTATGGGTCCTTAATGAAGAGGTGTGTGTGGAAGATTGTGAGAAATCGATGTCCTAATCTGGCTGGGGGATCCAGGGTGCGGTACTCAGATCGAGGATCTGCTCTTCCCACAAGAACCTGTGCCCAATGCGTCGAGGAGTTACGATTTCTTTCTGCAATCCCACGCAGCACCAGGGATTTTTGTCTCTATCCAAGGTTTCTATGTGCTCGTGATTTTTGTGTCATACATGTGCATCAAAACAAGCATTCAAAAATTTTGCCCACTTTCTGCTCGGGCCACTGCGATGGCCTTTTAAGCTTATCTTTTTAGTGTGATAAAGCACGTTTTGGTGATCTTTTTAGGTGAGCAGAGGGAGAACACCACATAGATGATGCAATGAGAAGTATTTTTTAATTTTTTCGGTTTACATTCGGAGCACAAACAAATGCAGAAATTTTAAAAACCTAAAATGCCTAAGAGAAAGAGAAGCTCACAGTGCCTGCACTTCTGGTGTTAATCCGTAATATTTTGTCCTGCTGATGGCGAGCTTTTCCGAGAAGAGGGGAGAAATTAAGATTACAAAATTTAAAATAGATTACAAGTTTGCTAAAAAAATGCATGGATCTTCATTTTTTCTTTTCGGAGTTCAAGTACCTGAAATAAAAAAATTGCACAGATTAGAATATTGAAAATAAGTTAGGAATGAAGAAAAAATTGCAAATGTTGCCTAGTCCCCGGCAACGTTGCCAAAATGTTGACACGATTTTTCACGGTTTAAAAAGTTGGTTTTACCACGTCGTTGTTGTTCCACGAAAAATCGTAATCAAACAAATAATATTACAACTACAAGCATGATGAAAAATATAAAAGATGTATAGTGCAAGTAGAGGTTCGTATCCGCAGGGACTAAGCAAACTCGTAATTTTTATTCTTCTTTCAAACTTGATGCAAATTTTAATCTATTGCGACGAAAGAAAAAATATGAGAGAATGTGATCTACGGTGAAAATACTTTTTAGAACTTAAAGTAAATGAAGGAGGGCATGAATGTAACTAAATAAGAAAATAGAGGCTCAATCGCAAATTAAGATGGAGGAAATGAGATGACACTTGCAATGTTTAAAGAGATAATAATGAGATATAAGATCTGGATTGCATATGTTGAGAAACAAACTAGAGTAAATAAAGGATGTTACCAAATAGTTGTTTCATTAAGTTTAACTTAAACAAGAGTTACTAATACAACAAAGTGCAATGGAGATGTAAAAAGAAATGAGAAAGGAGGTGCTTCTCTATCCAGATGCGAGATGGTGACAATGACTTCAACGACGATTATGCGAGCTGTTGGTGCGTGACGGAGGAGAAAAATGCACGGGCTGTACGTGGGATGGAGGAGCACACGTCCGGCGGTGTTGCTGCACGTTAGAGCAAGGAGGATGTCGAGGAGAAGTTGGCCTGCGTTGGGAATGAGAGGGTATAAGAGGTAGCAGGGTCGGGATACTAGGAGGAAGAAGTGCCCCTATTTGCATGGGAGGGGGTCATTTTACCAATGTTGTAGGTGGCTCCCCTTCTAACCTTCACATAAAGACAACAAACATTACCAATGCATGTGATTTAATATTTGCATGGCAAAAAGGTGCATGGGAAAAAGGTGCATGGAGAACATGGTTTTAAATGCTTCTTGAGCCATGTGTTGTATGGGAAAGGGAGAGGGAATAAAGAATGTGAATTTTGCACAATGTTTCTTCTTCATTTCTTGCTAACAAATTGTGTAGAGCCAAATTAGATTTAATGATCATGCAATTTTTTTGGATAAAGTATTTCAATGAGTAATTGGACTTGATGATGAAGAGAGAATTTGGTCATTAAGTTAATTATGCATTTTTAGAGGTGATTTTCTTGTTGTATTTGCAGAATCAATAATATCTGGATTAAGTGATGTTTGAGGTGTATGTATAAGATATTAATGGAATTCTTTATGTATTTTGTATACTATTATACCAGTATAATATGTACTCATCAGTCGTCAACCTCAGACCACCTCGTCCAAGAAACACGTCCCTTCAGTCGCACCCAACTTCTCCTAATTATGGCAACCATCTTCGACAACCCCTGTCTAACTACAACCTCCATTCGACGCATTCAGCTATCTTCTTCTTTGCCAACCACCTATCATTCTTCCTCTTTAGCCCTACCGTTAGTTAGAGGTGGTTGAAACCACCTCCAGTCGTTAGTTTCTCCGCCAACTACTGTTGCCTTAAACCCATTCGCTGGTCACCACAACCGTTGTCTACCATTTTCGAGCTTCAACCCCTAGCCTTCTCCTTCCCTTCAGTGATAAAGAGAGATTGTGAGGACGAGCGATGACGGAGGTTGATGCCGGTGAGATCCATGTCAGAACTAGTGTGTTGCAGGCCTCTACTAAGTGATGCTCGACCTTGATCTTGTAGACGAATATCTAAAGCGAGGACTTGAAGCTTTGAAGCTTCTTCCCAGATCAAGATTCATTCTCGACTCCTCCATATTCTTCCTTCCATCTTAGGGTAAGTCTTTAATTCGGTTCTTCGCAGATTTGCTATTTTATTCATCTTAGATCTCTTCTTATTTCACACTTCTTATCCACTCAAGACCTTCATCAATTACCCCACACTCACGCCTTCTCTCTAGTTCATATATCTTGCTTCTCCATTGATCGTTCCAGTCTGATCCACTTCCTTCATCTTCACGAAGAAGGATCCATCAGGGTCTCAATCCTTCATCATTAATAGCCCTTCGTCTCGTCTCACTTATATCCAGAAAGATATGTTTGGTGCGGTACCTTGATTCTAACCTTTGTTGGTGAACAAGCCCTTCAATGGTTGGATACACACGGTAAACTCCAATCTCCTATTTCTTCTCAAAAAGGTTGCATCTCTCAAGAGACTCAAATGTCCCCAGGCCTCCTTATCATCATCAACTTTGCGTGGGCTTCGTGAAGCTTTCCCAACCTTCATACAACCAGAAGAAGAGCGATGGAGCATATTATCAATCACCAGAGCATATCCTCTTCTCCGTCTCCTACGGAGGAGCTAAGTCGAGGAGGAAGCAAATTTGCCATTGGATCTCCCAAACTGTGCGTGATCCAATAATCGACAGTAGACACGTAGCGAACTGAGCCTCCACTTCATACCGGAGCCTCAAAGCATCTGAGCCTGCCGCTAGCCTTAAGATGGTGACACATGGATCCAAGCCTGCAACCGAACCTTACCGGGTCACACGTGAAACATGCAAGTTCTTGAGGAAATTTTACAGGCATGTCCCTTAATTTTATGTAATTTGCAGATAAGTCCTTCTGCCTGTGAGAAAATTACATTGTTACCTCATGGTTTGTCTTTTTTGCATTTTAGACCCTATTAGGACTTATATGTGTTGAGATTATTATTCTTTGGTGTTATTTATGTATTTTCATTTCTTCATGTACCTACATTGTAATTTACACAAGGGATTTTCTCCTATATAAAAGAGCCAAGAGTTCTATGAACATCAAGTCATTGTTTTTTTCCCCAACATGGTATCGGAGCAACGGTCCTAGACCGAGGTTCCTATAGCCCACCCTAACCCTACATCCCACCCCTCCCCATACGCCGCCCCCACCCCCTCCTCCCTACGTACCCCGCCCTACCCCACCCCCCGACCCCGTGACCGCCTTGTGCATGCCGCCCCACCACGCCTGCTCCCTGCCCCCCCCCCTCTGCACACACACGCCCTGCGGTCGCCCCACCGTACCCCCACGCGATGGCCCCACCACTTTGTGCATGCGACCTCGCGCCCTTGCGTACCGCCCGCACATCTGCGCATCTGAGCCTCGTTGCGGTGCAGATCCGATGCGGTACAGGCCCGCATCTGCCCTTGTGCATCACACGATGCGATGCAGGTCTGTGCATCTGAGCCTCGTTGCGTGTGTCATGCCCTTGCTCCCGCGCCTGCAATCGCACATGCCCTTACGCACACGGTGTGTGTCCGCGCATCTGCGCCCTGTGCTACTGTGCCATGCGTACATGTGTGCAAGTGCAGGTACATGCATCATGCATGCATCTATGTGCATTTCACGTGCATCTGTGTGCCCCTGCATACGTCAACATGTACCACTGCACTTAGCCTAAAACAATAGAGATGAGGATTGTTGTATGAGTCTAAAGATAGAACCAATCCTCTATATGTGATTGTGTATACTCATTTATAAAAGTCTACTCCTCAGTTTTGTTCCATATTTCAGCATTCTTTATACCATGTCAGAGAACAAGGGTGATGTCTTTTCGTTTGGTGCCTTCAAGGGCGTGGTTCCCATCGTGAAGATGGATGGGACCATCTACGAGTTGTGGTCCATGCTGTTTCACACCCTGATGCAGTGCCATAATAAGGAGCACATTCTGATAGATCCAGAACTGGAGGATGATGAGCTTGAATTTCGCCTCTTTAATAATGTCGTATTGTAGTATAGGATACGAAATTCGGCCAATCAAAAACCACAAACTTTGAATGTTGCGGAGAATTTTTACATGGTAAGTCTACCAAGGTCGAACACAAGGAACGGTGATTTTTAGTTGCATGGTTTAAAATAGTTTAGATAATTAATTAAATGTTATGTTAATCTCTGTGTCAGGAATAAAATAAAAAAAGAAGGAACGAAATGTAATGATGCAAATGCGAGAAGAAGATGAAGTTCGGGACCGAGATTTTATTTAATTTTAATCCTCAATAAAAATAGTCAGTTAATCCACAATTGAAATTGCAGATCGAAAGAGCAAAAATATTTATCGAAGCGAATCAAAGATGCAGGCTAAATGACCAATATATCCAAGATTAATCTTGTAATAAAGAGATCGCTTAGTGATTTGACTTCAAATTTTCCTATGATTAATCCTCAAAGAATGATCACTAACAATCTATGATTGAATGAGTCTCGAAAAATAATCAATAAGATTTGTCAAATTAGATCTCCTTAAATAAATTTCATCTCATAAATTGTGAATTAATTCCTCCTAATTTATGTCCCTGCAAATTTCGCAAAGAGTATGATCAATTATCTAAGAGAATTAATCAAATTCAAATCCCCGCAATCAAGTCCCTACAAATATCAATCAACAGATCTCTCAATAAAATGTTGCACAAATAAGTCAGAATGCAGTCTGCATAGATCAAAAAGGTTCATCAAATAATTATCATCAATAATGAGCTTCTGATCTATCCACAAAATATATTATAAGATAGAGCATTTAGCAAGCTTCAAACGACATATTATGCGCTAAACTCAAATTTCAGATGAAAAAGTTATGCTCAAATGAAAAAATACAATAAAAATAGGAGTTTTCTCTTCAAATAGTCCTTGGAAGACATATCTGTCATTTACAAAACTTGTCAGGACCTCTTTGCAATTGACCCAAGCGGGCACGTGCTTAACATGTGACTGAGCTGGCGAGGGACCTTGTGACAGGCTAGGGCATCCGAGCCTCCGCTTCGAGCTTCTATGGATGCAAAATACCCCTACAGCATGTCCAGGTCACGTGCCACATGAGGCTCGGGCAACGACTGTTGTTCAGATCCTCGAAGCAGAGGCTCGGATGCCCTAGCCTAAGTGGCAGATTAAGGACGCTCGGTTGCCCCGAGCCTCAAGGCGTAGGTCGAGGCTCGGGGGCGGATAATGTAGTGTCTTGACAACCATTGGATCAAGGGTAATAACCCAATCCAATGGCTGTTGCTTGTTGGCGGAGCGGTCTAGAGCACGTCATCGTGCACCGGGGTGCTGGTGAAGTCGAAGGTGCAGGGCATCAGGCGGTCGGCACCACCTCCGACGACACACGACTGGAGGTGGAGCAGTGAGACGGTGCAGGGAGCTTCCAGCAGTGGGCCTCACGCAGGTGGCTCGTGTGGCGACGGTCGATGGCAGAGCAGCAATTGGAGCGACACCAACGCCAGCGGAGGTGAAGCGATGGTAGTTGAAGTTTGGGTGACGTGCGATCTGCAGATGGTTAGAAAAACTCAGGGATGTAGAAAGGGGACGGAAGCTTCATGCGAGGGCGATGGAATAAGAGCAGAGCTTCATCCTGTGTGAGGCCAGAGATGAGGAGATCTGGGAGATAGAAGGGAAATGGAGGGGAAGAAGAAGATGGGGGGGTCGGGTTGATCCGAGGATAGGTGTTTGGATTCCTATCTACATCGAGGGGAAAAACTACATGTTGGAATCAAGTTGCATGCAAATGGAAGTGGAGGAGGGTCCGCCTGAGGTTGAGGGAGCAAGGGGTGCTCTGGTCTCTGGTTCATTGCTCGAGGAGGTGGCAAGTCCTCTAAAGCTCGTGCAGCTGAGGGATTGTCTGCTGTTGTTGCAAGGTCCACGATGGGGCCTTGGATCATGCCGAGGTCTTGGCCTTCATCATTGCCCACCAAGCATGGACCGTTGTCACCTATCCTCAGTTCGGAGCTAGAAGGGGATATGAAAATGCCCTCGTAAATGGCAGATGGAGAGGATGAGGGAGGTCGGTGAGGTTTTATAGGGGGTATGGTAGCTGGCGGTTACGTGGGGAGGTAGAGGAGGCATGAGGGTCGCAACGGCTGGGAGAGGAAGTGAGGGCGGTAGCCATTGCGGATGAGGGGCATTATGCGAACAGCGATGGGTCATTGTTGGAGGAAGGAGAGGGGGTGTAGAGCATGGACTCCTCACATGCTGAAAGGGAGGAGGAAGGGGTCATGTGATGCGCATGTGACCCATGAAGAGAGAGAGAGAGAGGTGACACATGGCACACCTAGGGGTTGCCACGTTTCACCCCCAAAAAAATTCAAAAAAATAAAAGGGCGAGAAAATAGAAAAGAAATAGAAGAAGACCTCGGATGGAAAATATTCCTTTATGAAAGTTATTCGTATCGACAAGATCTACCACTTTCATGAGAAACTGGGAGCAAAAGGGGTCATTTTTATAAAGTGGTATTTTCGGTGGTTCTCCATGTGCATAGAAAACCGAGTTTTGGGGTTTTGTAATTTTTTAGTGATTTTTAAAGAGGATAAAAATCTAGAAAAAATAAAATAAAATAAAATATACTTAATTACATAATAAATTAATTTTTAGATTTTTAATAATAAGAAAATAGGGAAATAAAATAGAAGTACGAAATAAGAGATTTTTGTACAGACACACAGAGGTCACTCGGATGCAGTCAATTTCTTTGATTTCAATCTTGATTTGGATTCTGATATTTATGCCACTTGATAAAACTTTCCTCAAAGAACACAAATAAAAAAGAAATAAAATAAAATAAGTTAATTATGAACATAAAACTTAGGTCAAAAATAGTAAAAAGATAAAATGCGTAAAAGAGGCCCAAAACCCAACTTTCACATGAGTCTTGTATTGAAGGTATTTAAAAATGGAGTACTTCAAAAGTGAGTAGACCAAAATCGGACACTGTATGAGAAAGATATGCATGTTTTAGTCTGTCTTATGTGAAATTAGGTTTTGGGTTTATTTGTCACTTATTTGAGTTAGCAATTTTTTGTATTTTTTATTTATTCTTGTTAGTAATATCTACATAATTGAAGTAGTTTCAAGTCAATCGGAGTTAGGTTGAAATAATTAAAAATAGGGATAGTTAGTTGCTTTTTAGGTTAATTTACACTTGGATTTTGGTTCCTTATTTTATGCAAGATGAAATGCGAATATTATTTACACATGTATGAATGTTAATGATGTTATATTAATTATTAAATGCATATGGACTTTGGGGAACAGAGCTTAATTGACCAATTTTAGCATGTCGAATCTGAGATTCATTAGAGGACAAGACTGAGGCTAATGCTTCATGGAAGCAAGATGATGCATATGATCGTATTTGGCTCTCCGGGATGCTCACCACATAGATTGCCAATGATATTGTTAATCAACCCACAATAAAGGCTATGTGATATCTTAGCAGCTATGTATGGATAGACAAAAAATGAGAGAAAAATTTTATAGTTGCAATTTGATATTTTTTTCAACCAAGTAGAATGGTCGACCTCTTCATGCTCACTTCTTTCATCTTAGAAGCATGTTTGAGCATTGGCATAGCTTCATGCTTATTACTACGAGCACTGATCGACAACAGTCGTATCGCAATGCAACTATGACGGGAGTATTTTTGTCATCTCTATACTTTGAGTACGATGCATCACGTACTCAACTTCTTACAAGAGAGACGATACCTCCAATGGAGGAGGTTTACAAGAGACTGAGTAGGATTACTACATCATCTACTAATGTGGCTCAGAGTCCTTCTGCTATGGCATCCTCTCATGGTAGAGGGAATATTTTGCAGTTCCGTGGTCGAGGACCACATGGTTGAGGAGCAGGTCGTCAGTGAGGTCCATGTTCACATTGCCACCGTCATGGTCATTCTGAGGAGACATGCTATAAGAAACATGGGTATCCAGCCTCTGTCCGAGTTGCTGAGCAGACCGAGCCTCCGTCTATACCTGCACTGGCTCATGATGCACGCTTGATGATATTGTTTCCAGGCCACGAGAGATGATGACTACTCCAACTACTTCGCCTGCAGGTTCTTCAGATGTCGTACATATTTCTAGAGCCTCTTCGAGCTCATCAGGTATTACTTATGCCCTTACTAGTAGCAGCAGTTCAGATTTGTATGATTGGATCATGGACTCTGGAGCATCTCATCATATGTCTGGCGATCGACCATAGTTTACTTCTTACAAGTCTATCCCTCCGGGTAGATCAATGGTTATTGCCAATGGGGTTCATCTACCCATTGTTGGACAGGGGAGATTGTTCTAGCTCCCTTAATGCATCTGCAAAATGTCTTGCATGCTCCAACATTTCAGATGGATCTTTTGTCTATTGTTCATATTACAAAAGATTTGCATTATCGTGCCATATTTGATCCGTCTTCTCTTATGTTTCAGGACATACTCACTGGCAGGGTAATTGGATGTGGCCATGAGCAAAGGGGACTTTACAGACTTGTCCAGCCTCCTTGTGCAGGGGTTGCTACTATCCCTTCTTGACCCATCTCCCAATTTCTGTGACATCTTCGCTTTGGACACCTTCCTCTGCAGAAGCTGTGTAATGTCCTTCTGTAGATCTCTACTCGTACTAGTCTGGAGTGTGAGGCATGCCAGCTTGGGAATCATCGTTGTTCCTCTTTTCCAAGTCGTCAGAGTCGTCACAGTGGTCAGTTGTTTGAGTTGGTTCACTTTGATATCTGGAGTCCTAGTCGCGTTCTTGATCATTAGGGACATCGGTTTTATATGGTCGTTGTAGATGATTATTCTAGATTATCTTGGGTATTTCTGATGAAGAATAACTTAGAAGCTATTCCTATTATCAAATCTTTCCTTATTGTGATTAAATATTTTTCTGCTAATGTGAAATTTATTCGCACTGACAATGCCTTGAGATTCTACTTTACAGTTATCGAACTTCCTCAGATCTATTGATGTTGTTCATCAAACTTCGTGTACTTACACTTCACAACATAATAGTATTGTTGAATGCAAATACCATCATATTTTGGATGTCACAAGGACTCTTTTGATTCAGAGTCGAGCTCCTCATTCTTTCTCGGGTGATGTGGTTCTTACTACATGTTACTTGGTGAACCGCATGTTGTCCACTATGCTTGGACAAAAAGTTCCTTTCTTGATTGTGTTTCCCGAGAAGGACTTATTCTCATTAACCCACAGAGTCTTTGGATCTGTGTGTTTGTCCACAATTTTACTCCTGGTCATGCCAACCTCTCTCCTAGAGCTGTCAAATGTGTGTTCGTTGGCTATTCTCGTACCCAAAAAGGGTATCAGTGTTTTGATCCTGTTGAAAGAAAATATTATGTGAGTGCAGATGTCACATTTTTTGAGTCTATTATGTATTTTTTCTCCTACAGGTGACAGGTTGTCTAATTCTGACTCTGGTGAGGAGATCTTCATTCCTCCACCACCCATATCGCGACCAACAAGTCCTCATGATGAGTCTCAGTTAACCTCCACTTCCTCCACCACCTCCTCCTCCAGCACCTCCTCCACCTCCTCCTCCACCTTTATCTACCATAACTCAGTTCCTACCTCGTTCTTATTTTCACAGGTCCTCTACTCGCCCCTCTGCTCCTATGTCTTCCCAGTCATCCAGCACACCCCATGTATGTAATGAACACATTGTTTCTATTGATGTCACTAGTGATATGCTTTGATCCACAGGATACTACGCATGAGAATCTGATAGCAGAGAATAGAGAGGTTGATGACCTTGATGTACCTGTTGCCTTGAGGAAGCCCCGTCGCAATTGTGCTAAGTACCCCTCTAGCTACGCATGCTTTCTGGACCATCTTCAGAGGAATACAAGAAGTTTGTTATGAGCTTGTCAGCCATTAATCTGCCACGAACATATCAGGAGGCCATACAGGATAGCAGTTGGTGACTTGCCATGGAAGAGGAGATGACCGCTTTACAGTCTTGTGGTACCTGGAGTGTTGTTTCTGCCCCTCCAGGTGCATCACTAGTGGGGTGCAAATGGATATTTACGGTGAAGCAGCGAGCAGATGGCAGTGTGGATCGCTACAAGGCAAGGCTTGTAGCACGTGGTTTCACCCAAACTTATGAGGTGGGTTATCATGATACCTTTTCTCCAGTGGCAGACACTCAACATTACGCATTCTCCTATCAGTTGTTGTTTCACTTGAATGGCCACTTTATCAGCTTGATGTGAATAATGCATTTCTATATGGAGATTTACATGAGGAAGTTTATATGCAGCATCCACCAAGATTTGCTGCTGAGGGGGAGTCTCATAAGGTATATAGGCTCTACAAGGTGATTTACGACCTGAAGCGGAGTCCTAGAACTTGGTACCCATAGCTCTCAGAGTTGATAGAGCATCGAGGATTTGTTCGGTCCACTGTGGATCACTCACTTTTGTTCAGAGGACACGGAGAGGTACAGTTGCTATTCTTGTCTATGTTGATGATATTATTGTCACTAGTGATGATAAGCACCGGCATTCAGGCAGCCAAGAAGTTCCTAGGTCAGCAGTTTGTGACCAAGGATCTTGGCAATCTCAGATACATCCTTGGATTAGAATCACTAGGAACCATCATGGTCTGTGATGACCAAAGAAAGTTTGTTACTGATCTTCTATTAGAGACAAGTATGACAGGATGCAAGCATGTCACTACTCCTATGGGTCTAAGTATGAGATTATATGATAACAATAAGAGGAGATAGATAAGAGGAGATACATGGAACTAGTAGGGAGCTCCTATATGCTACCATCACTAGGACATATATATGCTTTGTTGTTAGCAAGTTGAGACAGTTCATGGAGCAGCCCATGAAGGTGCATATGGATGATGTTTATATGATTTTGAGATAATTTGAAGTCCTCACCAGATACTGGACTCTTATTCAGCAGAGGCACATCTCTTGACATCACGGCATGTGCAGACGCAGATTATGCAGGATGCCTTAAGGACAGGAAGTCCACTTCTGGGTTTGCTATAATTGTTGGCAAATCACTCGTGTCATGGAAAAGTAGGAAGCATACTGTAGTTGACAGATCTAGTGCAGAGTCCGAATACATGGCCATGGCTCAAGGATGCACAGAAATGATGTGGGTCGGCTCAGTTCTGATTGATCTTGCTATTGATGTACATCTTCCTATGCAGCTTCTATGTGATAATCAGGCAACACTATTTATTGCAAATAATCATGCATTCCATGAGAGTACAAAGCATATAGAAGTAGATTGCCACTATACAAGAGACATGATTCAGAAGGATAATCATATCTACCCTCTCATGTTCTACTGAAGACATACTGCAGATATATTCACCAAAGCACTTATTGAGGCCTTTTCCAAAGATGTTGTTCCAAGCTGAGCATGATAGACATATATGCTCCAGTTTGAGGGGAGCGTTGAGATTATTATTCTTGGTGTTATTTATGTATTTTCATTTCTTCATGTACCTATCTTTTAATTTACCCAAGGGTTTTTCTCCTATATAAGAGAGTGATGAAACTCAGTTTTACTGTATTAGTTCATTGATATTAAGCCCCTAGCGTAGACTAAGTGTCAATAAAAACCAGATAAAATATTGTATATATCTAAGTCTGAGAATACATTAAAAATACAAAAAATTAACAAAACTAAAAATCGTAGTGTTTTTATACCCTTAAAAATTCTCATAAAAATATTTCTCCCTTTGTTTGACCTCGTCTCCATTTTTGGTCAACATGGAACTTGTAGATCTCATCGAGATCTACAACTTTCATGTTTTTGAGTTTTTCAAATTCGGTCGTCTTCTCCTCTTTTTCCTTGCATCTTCATCTGAATAACTTGATTGGGCCATGTGGCTCTTTCTGGTTGAGCCACATGGTCGCTTCTCATCTCGCCACGCACCGATATTTTTCCACCGTCCGATTGCTCTGTACACTCCAATCCCCGTCATCCACTTTCGCATCTTTTCCTAGCCTCTGATCCTTCTCCCAACCTTGTTCATAGTCGTTCACCCCGCCTGAGTCTCCTCTCACCACGTGGTAGCCTCCAGCATCGTTGGATCCCCTTCCTAGGATTCTATCTTCATCGCTAGCTCCCGCTTCATTCAAGCCCTCCAATCCTTCTACTTGATCTCATCTAAACCGTCTGCTACCGCGTACCTTCTCCTCATGCCACGTGTCCCTCTTCCTAACCACCCGATCATCTCCAGGAGCATCCATCACCACCGCACCTTTTTCCCTCCATTCTCAGCCCTATGATTCATTCCCCATACCATATCTCGTCCACTCGCCTCCGCTCACCTCTCATCATGACACATGGCATTCCCTGCGCCCCTCGATCGCCCCTCCATTGATCGAATCTAAGTCATGTCTTTGTACCCCCTTCTCAACTGTTGAATCACGAGATCCAATTGGCCGAGACTTCATCTTACCAGATCTCTTCTTCCCCATGTTCTCCACTCATTTTCACCTCGCCCCCTTTCTATTTTCACCATCTCCTCGATGCTCCCCTCGTCGCGCTAACCACCCCATACGTAGACTGGTCTTTCTCCTTCCTCGTGGATGCCAACTCTACCCACGTTCCCCTCCATCTTGCTCCATATTGCTCTCTCGACCTATGTCGACCACCATTTGGAACCGCCACCTTCATCCTTCAAATATGCCTCTGTCGTCTTCATTTCAAAGGCATCCACCTTTACGTGGGGCTAGGCCCAGCTCTTCTCCGCCTCCCGTGACATGGGGAGGTCGTATCGACGAAGCGATGACGACCTATGCCTCCGGTGATGACCCTAAGCCATGGTAGGCTTAGTCCCTCAGTGCTTCACCGCCGATTAGCTGCTCCAGCTGGCCGATGGGGTCCAGCGATGACCGGAGCTCCGCCTAGGAGCTCAAGTACAGGCTCCTCCTATGCCATAGCCCAGGTAACTTCTTCGATCCCCATTTGTGTTTTTCTTCTGTTTTCTGATATTTTATTAGGCTAATCTACACGTTTTCACCATCCACTGTTTATCCCTCGAGCTTCTTCACACATCCACCTACCACGCGTACTACTCCGATAGCCACCTTCCTTTTCATCAATACCTGACCACCTCCGACCCATCTCTTCTCCGCCTTGTCAGAGAGGAGCTCCGATCTCCCATCTCGCCACCCTCCTGAGACCCATCCCACTCACAGCACATTACGTACTATGCACTTGAGCTTCGGGCTATTTGGACTAACCTTGCAGGAGCTAAAACTTTGAATGGCTGGAGCATCACCGGAGGGGACTTCTCAAGCCCCGCATCCGGCATACAGGCGTCATCGATCTCCTCCCAGGTCGCCCAACTGGTTCTCGTACTACCATGTTGACATCTAGATGCCTAGGAGTTACCAGAGACCTTCACAGAGCTTGATAGAAGGAGGAGGAGCTCAGGTGGTTTCGTTGGAGGATGAGTGGCGCCTCCACAACTACGGCAGAAGGAGGAGCTCCAAGTGTGTACATGTGTCGTTGGATGGCACCCCCTCGGTGACCATCCAACGGCTCCTATTGAGCCACGTCACGACCCTTGAGCTTCCAGCTATCATCTAATCTTCGAAGATCGAACGATCCAAAGACGTCCACGTATCGACCATCGAATGTCAGCACCGTGCCTGTTGGTTCGGAGCAGCCGAGCCTCGTCCGAGCCTCTTGAGCCTCGCTCCAAGTCTGATCAAGCCCCCGATCCAAGCTCCATGCCTGAGCCTCCTCCGAGTCTGCATCTCCACCGAACCTAGCCGCACATGCGCGGTCACGTGTGGGCTGGGTAAATTACAAGAGGCCCCTCAAACTTCTTCAAATAACATTCAGGTCCTGTCATCACGTGACAGAGCACTCCTGGGGTAAATTGAACCTGACCCCCTACGGGTTTTAATAATTACAATTGTACCCATCGTGTGTGTGGGAAAATATCAGGGAAGGCCTCGTGACTTATTTTATTTATATTTTAGTCCTTCCAGGGACCTGTTTGTAGCTTTTTCTATATTTATTTCATGTTTTTTCTTACATTTATGCCCCTGAGCCCTTTTGTGAGTATCTTGAGCAATTGTGCTCCGTTTGAGTTGATTTCAGTTGCGTTTCAAAGCTTATTTCATTGTCTTCTTAATGGCATGCTTAAATCTTTGTTTTAACACTATTGATTTTGATGATTAATTTTATTAATGTAGTGTCTTTTACGTAATGATTTTTAAGCCTTGTATTCATGCATCAATGAAATTTTCCTTGATCATTGAAACTGAAATTGATTATTGTTTAATGGCTCAAATATTGTTGTCTAAATATGGCATTTCTGCATAGTTGTAACCTTGCATTTTGTTGCATATTAAAAATCAAACAAAAAGTGTTTGTTCCATGCTTTTCTCTATGCATGTGTTTGCATTGTTTGCATTTTATATCTCTTTATGCATATTGACCTATGGATTTTTAATTTAACACTTAACCTAAATAATAAGAGTCTAGATATATACTTAAAATGCTAGTGTCCCTGAGTTCGACCTTGAGCTTGCCCAAGTAAAATAAAAATCGATCGCTTGTTATTAATTGATATTGTAATTAAGCAGTCTTTGATGGATCCCAATTTGGCCAACTACAACGTATTAAAAATGACATTATTAAGAGGCCGAATTCTGGGATCCGTCAAATAGTGTCGTTTCCAGGGACACAACTCATCTTTGTTTATCTAGATTTTTAGTATTTAATTGAGTGTTAATTTTTCACTCATTAGTCTTGTTGTTGTCTTGCATTATTAATCTTTCTTCGATTGATATCTAATGCATGTTTTGTGGCAGGGCCTTTGGTTATCAAGAGGCAAAGAGTAGGTGTTCCTCGTAGCGAGGAGCCACAGAAGCAAACTTTGGAGGGAAATCGAAGAGAGAAAAATGTGTTTCTTGCATTTTTATTTTCCATGTAATAATTATCTTTACAGCGGTCTTCGCTCGAAGACTCGCGAGTGTAAATGAACGAGGTATTTGTGGATGTGTGGGGATCGCCCTACTTAAGTGTCGACTTAGGATCAGGCACGCGACTCTCTGAGCTATAGTCACATTTTCTTTATTCTATGTGTTTGATCGTAGGTAGGACACACATTTAATTTAAGATGCACGTAGACATCGCTTCACCTAGACAAAATTAAAGGATGTTCTTCCTCGCTAATAGAAGCATGTTAGACGCGGTTTCTCATCAACTTGCATACATTAGGTTTCGTTTTTTTAATGCAGTCTGGTTTTCACGAATTGAGCTCAAGGCACTATGAGTTTTTTCTCATATCATAGGTCATGAATGTATCAACTGCATTGGCTTTTTCTCGGCCTCCCTTCCTGGCTTGATCACTTAGGATTAATGGAAATTGGGAATGAGCGGTAGATGATGATTGTTTGATTTATGTTGTCATTAAAACAAGGATAACCTTAAGCTAATAATTGGGATTGATAATGCAATTTGACAATAAAATGGAGTAAAAAGCATGTTTTTGGGAGAGCAACACCCTTATTACGTAGGATGTTTTGATTCGACATTTTTCTTAATCCTTGCGTAAATTAGAATGTTTTTATCACCGATAAAAAATGAAAAGATAATTAACCAACATTTGTTGGTTTCACGTGTGAGTTAGTAAATTAAAGGGTATTGCATGGTTGATTGAGCCTTATCTGTTTCGACACCCTCCCAGCGAACCTAGATACTCCATTTAACTCTGTAGATTCATTCCGCTCACGTGTACATCCATCCTAACTTCTTCGTTCCCCTCAGGTCTCCCCAGCTTCATCTATCCATCTCTTTACTTAGGCTACTCTCAGCCTAAGTATATGAGGGGACCTGAGTCACTGTGATTTTCTTACTCATCTTTCCTTTCCTTGATACTTAGGTTATTTCTAACCTAAGTATAGGGGACGTCCTCCTCAGTTCCTATATATTCTTCTATCCTTAAATTGATCTATATCTTTGTATCACCCAATACTATGAGGACATAGCAACGTCTAAGTGTAGGGGGGGTATACCATGTATACAGTATATGTACTTTAGCTATATTTTGAAAAATTTTGAAAAAATTCAAAACTTTTTTGGGCTAGAGTATAATTTTATGAACTAAGTGGACAAAATGTTTTCAAAGCTTTGAGGAATTTTCTATACTATGTTACATTATTTTAAGAAAAATATTTTTGAAATAATTTGAAAAATAGGTTTCACTTATTTTGAAAAATCACTTGAAAAAATGTTTGTAAAAATGTATATACATGTGACATGGTTGGAAAATATTTTCTTGATTTCAAGGAAAATGGGTTTAACTTTGTCTAACCTTACTCCAGAAAATCCATAAAAATGAGAAAAATAAAAAATCCTTTAAAAATCAAATTGACAACTAACTCCAAATAAGTAGCCGCTTTTCAGTGAGGGTCTCCCTTAGCAGAGTAGGTGGTTTAGAGGGCATCGCGTAAGTCTCCGTCCTCAAGCAACGGGTATTGTTCTATGGCTTGTACTTGTACCTATACTGGCTGAAAGCAGATGCAACTACTCATTTGAGTTTAGGCAGTCAGTAGGTCTTTTAAAGTCTCCATAAAAATTTGAAAAAAAAAAGAATGAAAAAAATGATGGAGTTGGATTAAATCCCCAACATTTTCACTTCCACACAGGATCGGTGATGATCGAGAACACTTGGTTTAAGAGGTCTTGAGATTTTAGGTTAACCAGCCTTAGTCATAAGGGTCTTTGACTTAATTATACACATTTCCCTAGTTTTCTAGATGTACATGCTATATTGCATGCTTAGTCTCTACCCTTAAGAATATGATCAACACTTCACATGCACGATTGCGATCTCGATGAGATGAGTTGAAATTTCACTTGAGGGAATGGGATGAGGGATTCAAGTTTGGACAAGATCTAATGATACTCGAGGATGGGGTAAAATCATTGAAGGCTTCATGAATCCTGAGTGTTAGCATCTTTAGCCAGTATGAGAACTTGGTTCTTGTACTAATCTCTTGACATCGACCTAAGTGTCCGGATGTGAATAAAATAAAAAATGTTGATCAGTGTGTGCCAACTCTTGGTAAAAGCAGTGGAGCTAGCCAAAAAAACAATATAAAAAATATCAATGTTGAAAAAAAGAACTTTCATTCCACAAAGTCAATCATCAAAGAGCTTCCACCAAAGGCGAGTGCTCCCAACCATTTCAAAGTGTCCACTTGGACCACCGCTATTAGGACCAGGAGTCGGGCTTGCACCAAAAAAGGGCTCTGCATCGCAAATGCTACAAGTCTATGTGTAGAAGGTATAATAGATACTCAAAAAAGGCACACCTTGGTGTATTCCAGGAAAACAAGTGCAGAGGACTCCAACTTCTTTTGACGGATGCATTGATCAACACCAAAAAATATGTGTTGAGTAATAAGGCACTAAAGAGAATCCTTGTTCCAATGAGAGGGAGAGAAGAAATGACACAATCCTAAACCATCCATCATCTGGCCTACTACCTACACTTCTAAGTCCGACAACTAAAGAGACAGTGGACTGGACGCAATATTTGATTTATTCCCTAGAGTTAAGGATAGGGTCCTTAGGAGAATTTCTTGGATCGGGACCTTGGGTGACGTTGTGACTCTACTCTCATGATCGTGGTCAACACTTAATGTCAATCCTTAGTTTATATGTATACAAGAGAGAGTCTAGAAAATTAGAAGTGGATACCTCTTGATTAAGGCTGGGTTGAGCTTTGAAATTTTAGATCTCTAAAATGAGACTTCTTGAACGGATCAGATCATGTATGCACATGCACAAGGGGGTTAATCCAGCTCATTCATTTTTTAGATGCTCGGGGACGATCATAGTTTAAGTATAGGGAGTGATGAAACTCAGTTTCACTGTATTAATTCACTGATATTAACCCCCTAGCTTAGACTAAGTGTGAATAAAACCTAGATAAAACATTGTATATATCTAAGTCTGAGAATAAATTAAAAATACAAATATAACAAAACTAAAAATTGCAGTGCTTTTATACCCTTAAAAATGCTCACAAAAATATTTCTCCCTTTGTTTGTCCTCATCTATGTTTTTGGTCAGCATAAACTTGTAGATCTCATTGAGATCTACACCTTTCATGTTTTGAGTTTTTCTAAATTAGGTCTTCTTCTCTTCTTTTTTCTTGCATCTTTATCTGAATAACCTGATTGGGCCACCTGGCTCTTTCTGGTTGAGCCACGTGGCCGCTTCTCATCTCGCCACGCGCCTGCATTTTCCATCGTCCGATCGCCTTCTATACACTCCAATCCCTACCGTCCACTTCTGCAGCTTTTCTTAGCCCTCCGATCCTTCTCCCAACTGCATCATGACCGTTCACCCCGGCCTGAATCTCCTCTCACCACGTGGTAGCCTCCCGTGTCGTTGGATCCCCTTCCCAGGATTCAATCTTCAGCGCTAGCTCCCACTTCATTCCAAGCCCTCCGATCCTTCTGCTTGATCTCCTCTGAACCGTCTGCTACCGCGCACCTTCTCCTCATGCCATGTGTCCCTCTTCCTAGCCGCCCGATCATCTCCGGGAGCATTGTTGAAGATGATTTTTCATGGGTCTAGAGTAATCCACACAAGGCTGGATCTCAATGTCGCTGAGGCGACCTGCAAGAAATCAGATCTTCGAACAACAATTAACCCACAACAACGATCAAATAATGAAAAGCAAGATGTGGAGTTAAAATTTATTATAACTCTACATAAAAGATGTGTATAGGAGAAAGTATGTAGAGGTCAAACACAGGAAGCAAGCAGGTAGATCAGACAAAATCAATGCTCAAGAATGAATGTGATGTATTTGCCAATAAGTGTTATTTTTTGTGGGTTTTTAATTTTTTATTTTTTTATTTGATTTTTGTTTTGTGATTTTGTATTTTCTTTTTATATTTTATATTTTTTATATTTTCTTTTTCTTTTAAAATATAAATAAGATATATACAATAAAGAAAAGAGAGGTAATGTATTTATAAAAAAAGATAAAAATAAGCAAAATACAAGAAATAAAATATTTTTAGGCTTTTTCTAATTTTCTAAAGTTTTTGTGATTTTTCTATATTTTTGCTATTTTTTTGGTATTTTTAATGTCAAAAATACTGAAAATAGTAAATAAAATACAAATTCGAAATTAAAATGGAGAAATAAAATAACAAATAGAAGCTAAAATTCTCCAAATTAATTTTAAAATAAAGAGAATAAATAGAGAAAATTAGGAAACAGAAATTAAATTTTTACGATTTTTTGGAATATTTAATATTTTTAGGAAGATTTTAGGGGTTTTGCGATTTTTATGAGTTTTCTTTTGTATTTTTTAGTGATTTTTGGACTGAATATAAAATATACAAAAACACAAAAGAATTATTTTTTAGGATTTTTCAAGAAGTTTTAATAATTTTTATGGATTTTCTAATGCAAACAGAGATAAAAATGCATGTTTTTGATTTTTTTTATAAGTATTAAAATTATGCAAAAATGAAAACTAAAAATATGGCGTTAAAGAGGAATGCAACAATAAGCTATGATAATTTTTGAGGTTTTTTTAGGAATTTAGATATGCATGAAATAAATAGATGAAACAAAAAGAAATTACATTCTGGCTGGGGTATTTTTGTAATTATGAAAAAGTCCAGGGGCTAATTTGCAATTTATCCAGAAAAATTTAACTAATTAAAATATTTTAGGACCAATCACAAATAATCAAAAACTCAGGGCTATATCTGCAAATATGCCAAAGTCACGTGGGGTACGTGACCTGGTAGGGACCTGATGGAAAATAATAAAAACTTGAGGGCTATTCTTGCAATTTTTCCAAAAAATTAATACTTATTTTAAATATTCTGGGACTTAATAGAAATAATACAAATTACGAGGGCCTTCGCGCAAAACACCACGACCCCATGTGCGCAAGTCACATGAGGTGACGTGGACAAGGGCCTCGATGCAAATAGTAATAATACTGGGGTGTTTTTGCAAATTTTACAAAAATAATAAACTGTTGTTGAAATATTAAGTACTGGATAAATATTACAAAAATGGCATGGTGTCTGTGCAAAATACCCAGCGCCTAGGCGCATCCAACGGTTGATGATATATCACTTGACACGTGTCGCATGCAGGACGGTTGATACCCCTTCGCGATCGATGGCCGCGATTAGAACGTTGATGAAGATCTGACGGTGTTGGCGGCTCCCGATCCAACGGCTGTTGTACATCTGGACGATCCGGCCTTGATCCGACGGTGGAGAACCTAGGAGGAAGAACAGGGAAGAGCCACCGGCGAAGCGACCTTCCCCGACCTCGATCTCAGCCCTCCAGCGCTTCTTTGAGGTCCAAAATGGACAGGACGACTCATGGTGTGGTCCTCTCAGTGCTGGTGGCTCCAAAATCCTTCGATGATGGCCGGAACTCGCGCGAGGTGGCAGCGGAGCTGGGGGGCTCCAGTAATCACGACGAGCGACCAAAATGAACCCCACACTCTTCTATTGTCTTTGGACCTACAAAAGAGAGTGAGAGGGTCAAGGGCAAAGTGCATCGACCCCGCAGTAGGGTGGAATGTGGCGTAGCGACACGGGTGGAGCGTAGCTCCGGCGAGATGGTTGCGAGGTGAATCGACGGGCGAAACGCGAAACGGGGGATGGGAAACTACTCCCGCGACTACGGCAAACAAAAAAATGCAAGAAAAACTAAAGAAAATTGAACCTCGAAGGTGAGTATCACCTGAGGTAAAACCTCGACGGCGATGCTCGTCGGAGGTGGGTGGATACGCCCTTCGGCCGCCTCCTCGATCCACCTGAAGGCCAAAAGAAGGAGTTGTCACCTCCCTCTTGCTCTTGAGCGCAATAGGAGGAGAGGAAAATGGTCAGAAGGTGTTCAAAGGAGCATGGCAAATTCGGGGGTACTTTTGAATGAGTTGACGAGCCGGCTAGAAGAGCGAGGCACATTAGGCGGAGCAGCGATGCAATCTCCGAGGAAAGACGTGGGCATGTAAGGTGGATCCAAGAGGAGCAAAAGTCAAGAAGGGTGCGATGCAAAAAGGTGAAAGGATCGACCCTCAAAAAATCATAAAATCAGGGGGAAATCAATGTTTTAACAAAGACAGGGGCGGGGTCAGACATTTGACCCGCAGTCAACGGTCGGACCCACCTGGTTGGTCCACGTGGACCAACCAGGAAAATCCTCCTGAAAAAGATTTCAAAAAATTATTAAAAATAGAAATTGACTTTATTAATTTTAGGTTATTAAATAAAAATGTTTATTATTTTATAAATTATTTTATTATGATTTTTATTTATTTTTTAGAGGTTTAAAAATACAAGTTACCTTTTATGGCCTATTATAGGTATATGTATCTATATATATTAATATTTTATTTTTTATTTTTTATTTTGTATTTTTAATTTTATTAGGTTTGGTTTATTATTTTATATATTTATAACTTATTTTTATATACTTAGATATATTTTTATTTTTATTTTTATTATATATTTATACAATTAAATAAATAGAAGTATATTCTTTATAGGTATAGATATAGGTATTATACCTATGTATTGTATACAAGTGTTTATTTTTGTATTTTCCTTATATTTTTATTCCTATCTTAATATACACATATATTATAAATAATATTTACAAAATTATAAAAATATAAAAGTATAAAAATAAAGAATAATATATAAAATGAATATTTTAATCAATACAAATATACAATAAGGGTCCATAACTCAACTTTCAAACCGTAACTCCGAAAAATATGAAACCACCATCATTAAATAGCTTATTGAAAATTATATACAATTAGAGGTGATTTTGATACATTTCAAGTTTTTATTTGAGAGATACAGGTCTGGGAAGTTGGGATTCTGGAAACTTATTCAAATCATAACTTTTTACTTGTACATTATTTTTGTGTCAAACCAATTTTGTAGTTTTATATATTTAATTATCTACAACTTTCATGTAAAAGTTTCTTTATTTGAGGTATAAAAAGTGGAACTAAAAATATGTCCCAAAATGAATAAAGAATGAAATAAAATAAACGGATTTTTTATTGGTTTCTGGCCATTATCTCCCCCTACTTTATTCCTTGTCGACCTATTCATCGGGATGCCTAGGTCTCAGGGTTTTGGGTTATAAAATATTTGCAATATTTTATTCTTTGTCTTTTCTTTTCTTTATTCTATTATTTTAGCATTTAAAACTGTATTTTATACAATATTTACACATACATGCATGAATGCTAAAATGCATGAATTAAGCCTATTTACACGCATTTACTAGGGTTTTTAAAGCCAAGATGATAGAATAAAGATGATGAAACGGAGATTCATCAAGCATCCATCACCACCGCCCTTTTTTCCTCCGTTCTCAGCCCTCTGATTCATTCCCCATACCACGTCTCATCCACTCGCCTCCGCTCACCTCTCATCATGACACATGGTGCTCCCTGCGCCCCTTGATCACTCCTCCATCGATCTAATCTAAGTCGTGTCTTTGCGCCCCCTTCTCAGCCGTTGGATAAAGAGATCCAGCGGGCGAGACTTCATCTTCCTCCTCCAGATCTCTTCTTCCCCACATTCTCCACTCAATTCCACCTCGCCCCCTTTCTATTTTCAGCATCTCCTCGATGCTCCCCTCGTTGTGCTAACCACCCCACGACATAGCCTGGTCTTTCTCCTTCCTCACGGATGCCAACGCTGCCCATGTTCCCCTCCGTCTCGCTCCATATTGCTCTCTCGACCCACATCGACCACCATTGGAACCGCTACCTTCATCCTTCAAATATGCCTCCGTCGTCTTCATTTCAAGGCATCTACCTTTATGTGGGGCTAGGCCCATCTCTTCTCCGCCTCCCCATGACAGGGGGAGGTCGGATCGACGAAGTGATGACGACCTATGCCTCCGGTGATGACCCTAAGCCATGGAAGGCTTAGTCCCTCGGTGTTTCGCCACCGATTAGCTGCTCCAGTTGGCTGATGGGGTCCAGCGATGACCGGAGCTCCGCCTAGGAGCTCAAGCACAGGCTCCTCCTCCGTTGTAGCCCAGGTAACTTCTTCGACCCCCCATTTGTGTTTTTTTTTCTGATTTCTGATATTTTATTAGGCTAATCTACAATTTTTCACCATCCATTGTTCATCCCTCGAGCTTCTTCACACATCCACCTACCACGTGCACTACTCCAATAGCCATCGTCCTTTTCTTCAAGACCTGACCACCCCCGACCCATCTCTTCTCTGCCCCGTCGGAGAGGAGCTTCGGTCTCCTATCTCACCACCCTCCTGAGACCCCATCCCACTCACAGCACATCGTGCACCGTGCACTTGTGCTTCAGCTATTTGGACTAACCTTGCAGGAGTTAAAACTTTGAATGGCTGGAGCATCACCGAAGGGGACTTCTCAAGCCCTACATCATACATACAGGCGTCTTTGATCTCCTCCAGGTCGCCTAGCTGCTTCGTCGTACTACCATGTTGACATCTAGCTGTCTAGGAGTTACCGGAGACCTTCATAGAGCTTGATAGGAGGCGGCGGAGCTCAGATGGTTTCGCTGGAGGATGAGAGGCGCCTTCACAATTGTGGTGGAAGGAGGAGCTCCAAGATGTACAGGTGTTGTTGGATGGCACCCCTCGGTGACCATCCAATGGCTCCTACTGAGCCACGTCGACGATCCTTGAGTTTCCAACTATCGTCTGATCTTCGAAGATCGGACGCTCCACAAGCGTCCACGTGTCGACCACCGAACGTCAGCACCGAGCCTGTTGGTTCGGAGCAGTCGAGCCTCGCTCCAAGTCTGATCCAGCCTCCGAGCCAAGCTCCGTGCCCGACCTCCTCCGAGCCTGCATCTCCACCAAACCTAGCCACACGTGCCCGGTAACGTATAGGTTGGGTAAATTATAGGGAGGCCCCTCGAACTTCTTCAAATGACATTCAGGACATGCCATCTCGTGATAGCTACACATGCCTTGGGTAAATTGCACCTGACCCCCTGCGGGTTTAATAATTACAATTGTACCCCCATGTCTGTGGGAAAATATCAGGGAAGACCTCGCGACTTATTTTCTTTACATTTTAGTCCTTTCAGGGACCTGTTCATAGCTTTTTCTTTATTTATTTTCATTTTTTTCTTGCATTTATGCCCCTGAGCTCTTTTGTGAATATCTTGAGCGTTCGAGCTCCGTTTGAGTTGATTTCAGTTGCATTTCGAAGCTTGTTTCATTGTCTTCTTAGATCTTTGTTCACTATTGATTTTGATGATTAATTTAATTAATGTAGTGTCTTTTACTTAATGATTTCTTAAGCCTTGTATTCATGCATCAATGAAATTTATCTTGATCATTGATACTGAAATTGATTACTATTTAATGGCTCAAATATTGTTGTATAAATAGGGAATTTTTGCATAATTGTAACCTTGCATTTTTTGCGTATTATCAAACAAAAAGTGTATGTTCCATGTTTTTCTCTATGCATGTGTTTGCATTATTTTTATTTTATTTCTCTTTGTGCATATTGACCTATAAGTTTTTAATTTAACACTTGACCTAAATAATATGAGTCTAGATATATACTTAAGAGGCTTGTGTGCCTGAGTTCGACCTTGGGCTTGCCCAAGTAAAATAAAAAACGGTCGCTTTTATTCAATTTATAATTTTAATAAGCGGTCTTTGATGGATCCAATTTAGCCTGACTGCAATGACATTAGAAGTGTTAATTCTACACCATTAAAGGGCTGAAATTCGCGTTCCATCAGAGAGCCCAAGGGTTCTATGGGTATCAAGTCATTATTTTTCCCCAACAATATGTAATGTTTTTATTGATGTTTTATGATAATTATGCCCATGCATCAGTCTTGAATCACTTTAATTTATAGATCTATTTTGAGTGAAACTGGTCTCGTTGGAAAGCTTGTTTAATTCTTTACATGATGACATATTTGGATGAATTATTTGGCATATGACTCACTCATTCACCATTAGATAATTTTATCAGTTTATTTGGATCCTTAATTGAAGTAAAGACTGATATCTTATACATTAATTGAGTCATTTAATCCCCTAATTGATTGATTTGTTGATTAAGATCAATAATCTAATTATTAATCTCTATATTCTTGATTAATTCATTACTTGGAGTCATCTTCCCATTAAATACATGAAAATCAAGCTTTGGGAACTTGATGAATTGAAACCTATTTAACTTGTTTCTTGGATTGCTTAATATTGATTAAATGTTTCATCAATAAATTCAAGAGCTTTGTTGTGTTGTGGATTATCTTTGCATTATTGTTTTCATTTAACATGTTTGCATATAAAAGGTTTTGAAAGTTGCATCATTTTGTATATATTGCACTTGCTAAATCTAAATGGCCTCTAGATAGCTTTAATAAGTATCATATACCTAGAATTAAATCATCGAATTGCATGTATCCTTATGTTTGATCCTAGACTTCCCAGGTATAAATTAAAATCGAGAAATTCTTCGCAAAGATAATTCTCTTGACTTTTGTGGTTTGTTGAGTGCACGTGCTACAACTTATAAGATGGCGCTGTTACCGGGGACACGACACATTTTGTGATTTATTTAGGTTAGAATATTTATTTTATTGATTTTTAGATTTATTTAGGTTAAGTTTGTTTGTTGTGATTGCTTACGCTTTGTTTGTAACCTTGTTGTTGATTAGTCTATTAATTAAGCTAATGTATCTTTTTGAGAATTATCTGACCATTTGATTGTGTTGTGGTAGGGCTCGCGGAGCTAACGAAAGCCTAAGTGTCGTGGAGGCTAGGAGCTTGGAGCTTCTGTTGAGGAGTCCACTTAGCAGTCAACTTAGAGAGCTAGCTCAGCTTAGCTGGTTCAGCTTAGCAGCTCAATTTTTAGCTAGTCATTGTCGTATGAAAATTTGTAATATAATGTCCATTTACAAGGTTCTCGATTGAGATCTCGTGTATGTAAAAAAGGCCATTATATTTTTATTGTGTGTGGTTGTGTTGAGAGTGATTCTCAACTTAAGTGGCGATTTAGGTTCAGGCACTACGCCAAATAGACAGATCTTAGGTTATTTCTTGCTTGATCTTAATTATAACTTAAGACACACAACTGATCTTATAAGATTCACAATTGCAAAAAAATCATAGGAGATTCAAGAGATGCACATAAGCAATGTTCTACCTAGCCAAACTAAATTGATTTCTTCATCGTTAATAGAATTATTGTTTAGGTGCGGATTTTCTCAATTTGCATCATATATTTTTGCATTCACATGGAGAGTGATGGGAATCACTGTAAGTATTCCTAAATGATAACATGCATCATTTTACGATTTCATTCTGTTTTTTGCTTTTTCCCTCGGCTTTTGACAACTTAAGGATAAAGGGAAAAGGATTGTATGGTAGGCATTGTGTGTGGTCACATAATTCAAATTGATAACCAACTCTAAAATTGGGACTGAATTGATGCAAATTAACCTGAAAAATTGGAATAAAATCAACCTTGTATTATGAGCAGTAAAACCCTCATTGTTTACGGGTACTTACCCACAGACAGAGTAGGTGAGGATGTAGCCCCTAAGGATTAGCGCCAAAAATCCTTGAACTTGTGCCCTAAGTGCTTGGACTCACTCTTAGGGTCATGTTATTGTTGTATGCACTTGCCTCCGACCAGTAGAAGAAGTCTTGTTTCGAGTTGATGTGTTCTATCGGCTTGAACTTGAACTACCTTAGGAGATTACAACCGTGAGCCTGTATAAGATTGTTTGAATCACTAACTTAAAATTGCAAAGATAATAAATAAGTTGAACTCTTGCGACTTTCACGTATTTAGTTGGTGAATCTATTCAAATTTTGCATTGTTGTGAGTCGATTCCGCACATTTACGTGCACAATAGTACTAGGATTAATTCTTTAATCGATCGTGCCCAATTCCAAATGTCTTTGATTACAAAGATGGATAATTGGCTGGAATTTTGTTCGGATTTTGTGAACCTCTCATTGAACCGTCAAATATCGCGTCTTCTATGGTCCAGCGACCATCCCAGATTCAAAATAACCCATGTTTTGATCCAGTGTATCATGATTCATTCTTAGTGAGATCGATTCGATTTCCATTTCTTTGTCAAGATATCATTCCAATCCTTTTATTGATGAAGGTCTATAAGATTTGTCCAAGATGTCTCCTAAAATACAGAATTGAGAGGAGGAAGAGCGAGAAGACCCAATGCATGCAGTACTGGCTAGACTAGCAGAATCTGAGCAGAACCAAGCACTTATGAGAGTGTTGGTTGGCTAGTTGAAAATGGGAAGAGATGCACCTATGGACGCGACATACAACCCTGGGCAATATGAGATGACCAATGGGTTGAGCCTAGTCGATCTCAGAGTTCAATATGAATTGAAGCCGCATTTTCTGAGCTCGTTGCCTCATTTTAATGGGAATGCATACGAGGAGCATACACATTCTTTAGGGACTTTGAGTTGGTCTGTACTAACCTTAGGCATCATAGGTTATCCAAGACTACATTAGGCTCAAAGCCCTTCCTTTTGCTTTAAAGG
Organism: Ottelia alismoides; assembly: GCA_037367405.1. Lineage (NCBI taxonomy): Eukaryota > Viridiplantae > Streptophyta > Magnoliopsida > Alismatales > Hydrocharitaceae > Ottelia > Ottelia alismoides. Next base: position 191,722 of record JAZKJV010002392.1, on the reverse strand, counting down.
ATAAGGCTGACTATTGGATGAAGAATCTGGGGGTAGATATAACCATCTTTATGTAGTTCAAGGATCACTTTTTGAAGAAGTTCTACCTTTTGAGTAGAACTAATTTGATGCTCTCAGGCATAACGAGTTTCTCCCAACTTCCCAACGAAGCTTTCTGTGATACATGGGAGAGATCAAAGATCTCTTGGAGAAGTGTCCTTGCCATGACTTAGATACTCCCATCCTGGTTCAGGCTGTTTATTGCAGTCTACACCCTGAGGCGCAGGGATTAATTAATGTTGCTTGTGGAGGTAGCTATACTTCATGAGGTGCGGACACTATTTGGAAGGTGTTCGAGCGAATGGCCGAGATGAGTAGAGCATAGACCATGAGTAGATCTCAGTTAGGGACCCCATACCATTCTTATCCAACGGTGGAACGAAGGCTACAGTGGATCCTTTTGATATGGGCATCATAGCATACAAACTGACAGCAGTTGAGAGGATCGATAGGCGGATGGATGAGATAGATAGCAACTTATCCAAACTGCTTAAGAAGATGGTGGAGCTTTCTGAGAAGGTATCCAAGATGAGGATACCTACCGTGGCTACATATGTCGCTCCCGTATACCGTGTTCACCATATTCAGGAGCAGCATATGTCAGGGCCACCCCAGCCATGGGTAGAGGACCATCCTCTCACCCATTCTTATCAACAGCAACCTCCTTCTGTTGAGACCATCACTGAGGAATCTTCACAGGTGTGGGAGGTAAATGGTGTATGGTACACTAATGGCCTTGCCATGTAGGGAAGTTTTGGGGACCGCTTCTCTTATCAGCATCCTCGAACCTTCTACAACACATCATTTACTCCTACTCCTCTTCCAGTACCACAGTGCTCTGGAGCCTATCCTTCCCAAGCACCGAGGCAATAGTAGCAGCAACAGTATGAACGACAGCAAATGCATCAGTCGGGCTAACAGGGCCCACATGTTCAACATCACACCCAACAGCAGCAGTACCATGGTCATCAGGGCCACTCTTCACATTCTTCATTTCCTTCTTCACAGTCGCGTCACTCATCTTCAGGTCCCACTGATTTTCAGAGACAGATTCTTGAGGAGTTGTGTTCCTACAGGAACGAAGTACATGATTTGAGGGTTGATCTCAACCATCTTTTCTGTTTACATGGCGAGCGTACTGCCCCTTCTACATCCATTCCCACCTAGGTTCAGGCTAATCCCAATAGTCTGAACAAAACTCAGCAGCAGCATTCTTTTGATCATGTATACTACTCAGATTTGCACAAATCTGAGTACGAGATCTTTCTGTTTGATTGTGTCAATCATATGTCTCTCAGGAGCAGACAAACCATGGTCGCATCTGATCGAATAAGGGACATAGAGAGGATCGGTTTTGGAGCTCACCCTGAGGAGACTCCAGAGGATGACGAGACGAGGCATTTCCAGCAACATCTTCATCATGAGGCGGAGACATCCAATAGAAGAGAGAGGAAGACTCATAGAGCATCACGGTAGCATGAGGATGATTCAGACTCTATGAAGGACCTCGCACCTTCGGTTAAGGAGAATGCACATTCAGCAGGCATTCCCCAACCTTTAGTAGATGATTCATTGTTAGATTCTAAATTTGATGTAAAAGATTCAATTATGAAGAACTTAGTTTCTCGTAATAATAAGCACGTTTTTGTTTACGATTCCGATTCTTCGCAATCTCCTTCTATTTATGTTATCCCTTTCCTCTATGATCTTACGGTAGAAAAGCGTAACATCAAGAAGATTCCCAAAAATGATCCAGTTATGGCACAGTTATAAAAAGATAATATTATGGTGAAAGTGTCATTTGATGAGTATGCGGAGAATACCCCTGCCTTCCAGAAATATCTGAAGCTTCGTTGTACACCTAGAAGGGTTAGTAAAAAGAAAACAAATAGCTATGTGAAGACACATGTTTTATCGGTTGCTACTATATTTTGTATCAAGAATTAGCATCTACCAAAGAAGAAGAGAGATCTAGGGGCACAATAGGTGATGAGTCATATTGATGACATCGCGTTTGCATGATCTCTCTTACATAATGGTTCTTCAATCAACATGCTTCCATTTGCCTTATATGAAAAACTGGAGTTGGGTCTACTTCGCAGATCTAGAGCATTACTTCAGTTTGCTGATAAGTTCATGAAAAATGTAAAGGGAGAGATCATATCGATTGAGGGATAAGATTACAGTGTGGACTTTGCAGTCCTTGATATGGATATCCCCATTAAGTGGAGAGATTCACATATCATTCTTGGGCGGCTATTCCTTAGAACCGTTGGTGTTTCTTTTGATTATCAGACAAGGATGATAAAGTTCCATTCTCCTGGTAGGGAGGTGGAGCTACAGATGAAGCAAACCCATGGCAGCGACCTGACTCTGAAACGAGTACATATTTTTCTTCTTTATCTAAGGCAGATTGCAGACTTGTTAGCTCAATTGGGATGTGGAAGAAAAATCCAATAGGATTAAGCAAGACCCTCTCATCTAGAGAGGATAGTGTACAGGATGTAGTTTGCAATGTTATGCATGGGTTCTTGGGTGATGGATCGTCTATCTATCCCTTTGATGACCTGTATTGGTCAATTCCTATCTTTGAGGAACAATCAAGGGAATTGGATTTAGAATTGGACGCGACTTTGGCCGAATTATCGTGTTTCTTTGACGATCTGATTCATCTGTTTTCTTCTTCTTCAGTTCAGTTGGTGGCCATCATTACAGAGTTAGTACCACCTTCATGCAGCACGGAATAGGATATAGGTTCAGTTCAGCCGTATTTGATTGATGATGCCACATTACCAGATCTGAAGCCACTACCTCCTACACTTAATTATTCTTTTCTTGCGAGACCTAAGAATAGATTCCATGTCATCATAGATTGCTTGTAGTGTTAGAGAAGAAATGCAAGGCTATAGGATGAACTTTGTCGGATCTCGTGGGTATAAACCCCACATTCTGTTCACACCATATTTTTGGTGAGGATAATGCTAGACCTTCCCATGAGTTCTAGAGGAGACTTAATCCAAATCTAAGGGAAGTTGTTAGGAAAGAGATTGAGAAATGGTGTGGAGCGGATTTTATTTACCTAATCTCTGACTCCAAGTGGGTGGCCCCCTTACATGTAGTCCCGAAGAAGTCAGGAATTCAAATTGACATCAATGAAGAGGGAGTTGAGATAGCAACACGAGTATCCACATCATGGTGCGTCTGTGTGAGTGCCGATTACAGATGCCTGAATGCTGCGACCAAGAAAGATCACTTTCCTGCACCTTTTATTGATCGGATTTAGGAGAGATTAGTGGGGGAAGGGTTCTTCTATTTTCTTGACAGGTATTCCGGCTACAATCAAGTAGCCATCGCCCATGAAGACTAAGAAAACCACTTTTATATGTCCTTTCGGCACATATGCATTCAGGCGCATGCCTTTTGGGCTATGCAATGCCCTGAGTACTTTTCAGTGGTGCATGATTACCGTATTTTCCAAAATGATAGGGGATTTCCTGGAGGTCTTCATGGATGATTTCTCAATCCATGGTGAGTCATTTGATTCATAATTAGCACACATATTTAGCACACTTGGATTGTGTCCTTCAAATGTGTAGAGAGATTAATCTGGTACTCTCCTAGGAGAAAAGTCATTTTATGGTTAAGGAGGGTATTGTGTTGGGGCATGTCATCTCCAAGAAGGGAATGGAGTTGACCCTACCAAGGTGGATGTGATCAGGAAACTTGATCGACCGACCAACATCAAGTCAATGAGGTCATTTTTAGGGTATGTGGGATTTTATAGATGATTCATTTAATATTTTTTCTAAAATTGTCTGCCATTGACTGCGCACTTAGGGAAAGATACTGAGTTTATTGTAGATCATAAGTGTTTAGAGGCTTTTGAGCTCCTTAAGAGAAAGATTTGTGACTCGCCTATTTTGCAGGCTCCTGATTGGTCTCTTCCCTTTGAGATCATGACTGATGCTTTAGATTTTGCTATAGGAGTCGTATTGGGGCAGAGGCGAGATCGGATCCCATTTGCGATTCACTATGCGTGTAAAGTTTTGGATTCAGCACAGAAAAATTATATAGTGGTCGGAAAGGAAATACTCATCGTAGTTTAAGCTTTAGAGAAATTTAGATCTTAGCTCTTGGGATCAAAGGTGACGATTTATATAGATCATTTAACCATTAGATACCTCATGGAAAGAAGGACATGAAGGCTCATCTTCTTGGGTGGATTTTGTTACTCCAGGAGTTTGATTTGGAGATTAAGGATAAGCATGGAGTCAAGAATGTAGTGGTTGATCATTTGTCGAGACTTGAGTTAAAGGATTCCCCTCACTTAGAGCCAATCAGAGAGACCTTTCCAGGTGAGTCGATTTGCGTTGTTGATTCACTCCTTGGTATGCCAACATGGTGAATTTTCTTGTCTCCGAGCAAGTTCCTCATAGTTGAACTAGGAGCAGCATTGACCGACTGAAGTCGGATTCAAGGAGATACCATTGGGAGGATCCGTTTCTTTTCTATGAAGGACCGGGTTGTGTCTGGAGGAGGTGTATTCCTCAGGAGGAATACCATAGTGTACTTATATATTGTCATTCATTTGAGGCTGGATTACATCATTCAGGAAAGAGAATTGTTTATAAGATACTTCAATGTGGATTCTTCTGGTTGACCTTGCTTAGAGATGCCATTGATTTTGTACGGTCGTGTCTTGTTTGTTAAAGGATGGGAGGGCAATTGGCTATAGAGATGAAATTCACATGCAGCTTGTAATCTTCTGTGATGTTTTTGATGCATGGGACATAGATTTCATGGGTTCCTTTCTTAATAGTCATGGATTTGAGTATATATTATTAGCGATGTATTATTTGTCGAGATGGGTAGAGGCTACCCCAACCTGAGCTGCAGATAGTAGGATGGTATGTAAGTTTATCAAGGATCAAATTATCAAGGTTCAGGGTGCCTGAGGTTTTGATTTCTGATGAGGGTAGCCATTTTGTGAATAGAGAGATGAGATCATTAGCTAAGGAATATCTTTTTGAGTACATGGTTTCTAGTCCTTACCACCGACAATCGAACGACATGGCTGAGGTTTCGAATAGGGAGGTGAAGAGCGTTCTTCAGAAGTTGGTGCATCCTGATAGGAATAATTGGTCATAGTTGTTTGACCAAGTTTTGTGGGCTTACAGGACGACATATGATACCCCTTTAGGTACTTCACCTTTTAGGATGATTTATGGAAAGCCATGACATTTGCCCGTTGAGTTAATTCACAAGTCTGAATGGACAATAAAGAAGATGAGTTGGAATTGTCACATTGGAAAGGTGTGTAGAGACCTAACCTTAATGAGTCAGTGAAGATTCGTAATAGAGCATATGAAAACAACTTGACCTATAAAGACAAATTTAATAAGTGGCATGATTTGCATATTAGATGCAAGAACATTGTCTCAGGAAAAAAGGTATGGTTGTTTAATGCTAAATTATGATTTTTTATGGGAATTTGAAATTCAAATGGACGGGTCCTTATATAGTTAAGGATGTGCATGATAATGGTTGTGTAGAGATTGTAGATCTTTCATATGGTGTACCCTCCTTTTTAGTCAATGGACAGTTGTTGAAGCATTTTGTGGAATCCAGAGAATGGTTAATGCATGTTGAGCTCATTAACTTCATGTCAATTGATTCAATTGCAGATATTTCAGATACAACATGAAGTTACAATAGCATATTCACATCTTTCAGATTCAACATCAACCAGATTCATGTTTTTCTGACTTAATTCTTTTAGGGTTGAATTTCTCATTTCTTTAGACTCTTACTCCTAACTTAGGCTATTCTCATCGTAAGTATATGGGGAAACCAACCCTTTGCTATGCATTATTCACGTGCTTCTATGCTAGTTTCCCATCTTTAATTCTACCTTCTTCTTATTACTTAGGTTATTTTCTACCTAAGTATAGGGGGGTCATTTCATTCATTATTTTTTTAATTTATTCTTTTTACTGTCCATACTCCTACTTTACTGCTTTAGTTATTGTATATCTTTTATATTTAGTATGGACTATGGCTTCATATCATTTTGTGTTATGAGGACATAGCAATAGATAAGTATAAGGGGGTATACTGTATATATTTCATATATGCTTTAGCCATGGCTCTTGGTTTTATCTTATTCAATTTTTTAGGGCTACAGGTATCGTATTTTTTTGGAACTGATTTGTATAAAAGTGATTTCAACATTTTTTATATACTATTTGATATGATTTAAAAAAATTACTTGTATTTGTGAAAATATGGTTTAATTTTTTTTAAATTTTTTGTAAAATATTTGGAAAACCTATATCTATGTGGCATGGTTTGTGATTTTTTTTCAAATTAATTTTCAAACTTTAAGGGGGTAAATGGAATTAGTTTGTAAATAGAGATTAACACTTGTATCTCTTCAGTTTCCACCTTGTTTCTTGTGTATCTAAGAGAGTGTAGCTGTTCAGTGAACCGTCGGTCTTAGTTTTTATAAGGTTGTCCAGCCTTTAATTTGTCGTAGAGTTGAGCATGGAAGAGACTCTGGATTCTATATTTTGAAAGATCAAGTTGATAAAGAGTTCTTTGAAAAGAGCGAAGTCGCTTGAGGAAGATAACATTTTAATTGAGGAGTTACATATGGAGGAGCCCACACATTGCTTTGAGGTTGTTCAGTCAGCTGAATGTCACTTTATTTGTAAGATAGGTAATCCTCTTATGTCTAGTTTTTCTCTCTTAAGGAAAACTCATAAGTCTGTTGCGGGAGCCAAGGTTGGATATGTCTTTCTTCTATTTTGGAGAAATTCGGATCTCCACATGTTGATATGGACATTACATTTGAGGAAGAATGGCATCACTATAGGAGATTCAAATTCCAACTTGATGAGGATCTTTCTTATTCAGATTCTGAAGTATTCTTTGTGAGGAAGAAACAAGTAAAGCATAAGACAACATGTTCTTTCAAACCTTGAAGATTCAACCATGATTTCTAAGGACCTGAAGTTTGTAGTGCTGTATTGGGTATCCTAGTGTAATTCTTGTAGTGTTGTTGTTCTTTTTGTGTTCTATCAAGGGTATCCATTCTCTTGTTTTTATCTTAATAAAATTAAAAAAAATCCTAATTCTTTTGTAAATAATTAACTTGCTAACCTATTAATTAGTGTCTCTCCCCTGACATTTTCGCTATGCACTCAAGACTTGACTAGATCTTTAACACTTGGTTTAAAAAGTCCAGAGATTTAAAGTTAACTTGTCTCAATCATTAGAGACCTGGACTTAAAAATTCACACTCCCCTAGTTAGAAGATTGTTTGCTATATTGAATGCTTAATCTCCCTTAAATAATTTGACTATCACATCACATGCACGACGGCATTCATGATAGAGATGAGTCGCGGTATCACTTGAGGGACTGGGATTTGAGGCTTGAGTTTGGATTTGATCTATATGGTGTTCAAGGATGGGATAAAATTAATGATGATTTCATGAAACCTGAGTATCAGCATCTTAGCCAGTATGTGGCATGGTTCTCAAACTATCTTATGACTTTGACCTAAAGTCCCAGTGTGTGATAACATTAAATTAATAAGTTGATCAGTGTGTGTCAATCCTTGGTAAAAGCAGTTGAGCTAGCCAAAAAGATGGGAAGTTCCGTCGCAAAAAAATGATGATGAAAATAAAAAATGATGATGAAAAGCTCATTACATTACAAAGTTACGCCATATTGGCTTACATTAAATGCGAGCGCTCCCAACCTTTGAGTGTACATTTAGACCAAGTCTTAGTCTGTTATGAGTCAGACTAGTACATCAAAAAGGGCTCTGCATTGTTAGTGCTACAAGTCTGGGTGCAAGTATATGAGATACTTTAAAAAGACGCACCCCGATGTACTCCCAGGAAAACAAGTACAGATGGCTCAATCTATTTTGACGGACACACTGATTGACATTAAAAATATACAAATGTGTTGAGTATTAGAGCTTGAGAGAAATCGTGTCCCAATGAGAGGAAGAGAAAATAAGTACACAATCATATTTCCCTCCATTATCTAGCCTTCCATTTATAACTTTTAAGTCTGACAAACTAAAGAGAATAGTGGATTGAAGCGATACTAGATTTATTCCCTAGTGTTGAGGATTAAGTCCTTAGGAGAGCTTATGAGATCGAAACTTTAGGTGAAGTCTAGATTCTTCTCTTGTGGATGCAATCAACATTAAGTCATACTTCTTATATATGCATATTTAGAGTCTGATAATTAGAGGAGTTGAATTCCTTTTTATTTTGACATGGTTCAGCTTAGAATTTTAGGATCTCTAAAACCTAGAGTTCGGGACCAATCAATCCTTGTCCATTCACATGCACATGTCAGGGATATCACTAGTTAATCTAACTCTCTAATTAATTCTTTATTTATTAGCTTAAGCATAGGGGGTGATAAATCCCAAATTTATCAGCATACTTTAATATATTTATCTCTCTTGCTTAAGTAATTCAACAAGATTCATTGACAATTAACTCTAATTATTAGTTGGTGTGTTGTAAATAATTAACCATAATTATGTTATATTATATAATATATTATTGTGCTATTATTTTTTATGTTTCTTTATTGAAATAATCAAATAAAAATAAGGATAAAATTGTACATAATTAATTTAACATAAAATAAAAAGTAAGCACTAAAAATTTGAGAAAAGAAAAGAAAAGAAAAATGTTTTCATGATATAATTACTTGTTTAATATTTATCTTGTATATATGAATGTATTTCTCTTTGACCTCTACATGAAAGTTGTAGATCTTATCGAGATCTACAACTTCATGTTTAACACTTTTCTTGATTCGACTCCTAACTATTTTATTTCTAAATATCTTTATTTTTCCCTTTTCCTTAATTATGATTGGGCCACGTGGCGCTTCCACAGCCGCCCATGTGGCTCGATCCTTCTGCTACCACTCGTTGCTCCTTGGACCATCAAATCTACTTTGATCTTATGGCTCTCGTCCTTCCACGCCCTCTGTTCTTGTCCATCGTCTGATCTTCCTGTCCGCCCTAATCTCCAGTGTTCATTAGCACCATATTGCCTGCCATTCGATTGACTTGATCATTGACGAGTCCGAAATTTACCTCTTTAATTGGTGTGAATTATTAATGTGTCATTGTAATTACGTTGGGTATTTGGAATCAGTCAAGAAATAACCACAAGAATTTATTCAATTTTTAATCAGTGAGGTTTTATGTTTATTTTACTTGGGCAAGTCACAAGGTCGAACTCAAGGAAGCAAAGGAACAACCTAGAATTATATCTATCAAAGTTCATTCACGATTTTCGAGATGATATTTTTTGTATTTTTTATGCAAATTTTGGGATGCAAATGTAAATGAGGCCAATTTTAGGGACTAAAATATAAAGATCAAGCAAACAATATCCAAAAATTACGAAATTTAACTGAGATGTCAATTATGATGAAATGAATGCACTACAATTTTTTGGAATTTTTGGATGCAAGATAAATAATTTATGAATTTATGAATGAAACAAAGTGAATTTCAAAAATTAATTATAATAAATATTAAAACTATTTATTTTCAAGGGATAAAATTATCCAAGATCTATCATTAGTCAATTGATCTCAGAAAAATCCTAAACCTCAAAAATACGAATTGTAATACCTATTAAAAATTAAAGATTCAAATATGCAAAATGATTCGTATAGGGCAAACCATACATGCAAATGAAATTCATTTTGGGCACAATGTGAAATACAATTAATCCTCTTATCCATGAATTTCTGACAATTTTTTGAGCTATAATTAATTTAATATGAATTTTCAAGCACAGATTGGGTAAAATATGCAATTTATCACAAGAATATTAATTATAAATAACCACATAGAGTAAAAAAATCACAAGCATGCGATATTGCATAGAATTAATTGTAGAACAAAATACATATTTTTAATAAATAAAATGATGCGATGTAGAGGTTCAAAATAAAGGAGGTACATAGGGGTCTGTTTACAATTAAAATTAAAATTAAAATATGCAAGGAGGGACTGAAGTTGAATTACCAGATTCCTTGAGAGGTTGCAAAATTCCTAAAGGGGCACGTGCGTCACACATGCCCTCTAGACAGTGGGGGTTCTCTGGTAATTTGAATAAGCTGCGGGGGGGCTCTTGCAAATGTTCTGCCCCACGACAGGCGAGCGGAGGGCTGGAGGTGTTGGAGGCAGAGCTCCACGATCAGAGCATGGTGGCGGTGGAGGTGCTTCTGACTGTTGATGGTCGAGGAAGAGTGGCGAAGTCGAGGAGAGCCAGTGAAGATCCTCCTGGAGGTGGAAGTGAGTCCTCTGGATTTGGAAGTCAAGAGCAGGTGGATGGGCATCGCTGGATCTACGACACGAAGAGGGGCGATGGAGGCGCAGTGGTGGAGCAGCGTCGATGAAGAATGGAGCACGGACTCGTGGTGGCAGAGGATATTGTTGCATTTGTCGGAGTTGAAGGTGAAACACGGAGGTGGAAGGGGGTATGGGTCGAAGGTGTTGGCTCAACGGCAAGTTGCTGGAGCAGAACAGCGTGGAGGAGAAGCTGCGACAAGGCGGAGCGGGAGAAAATGCCTTGGATCTCACCGGCTGGAGGGGTACGCGATGTTGTCACCATCGCGAGCTTCTCTACGTGTGCGATCGGCAGATGGATCTTGAAGAGGGGGGCAGCAGAGCTTTATAGGGTTGGCGAAGGGGAAATCTGCGACGGAGATCTGTGATTGGGAGGGTTGCGAGGCTAATCGGGAAGGCGGTGTTCGTTTAGGATCACGAAGGAGATAGTGAGCTTGATTAGGAAGATCAGGGCAAGATAAGCAAGGGAGGCAGCCGATCATAGATGGAAGGTGGTGGTTGCGTACGAGAAGGGCAGAGGGAGGCGGAGCCGATTGGGAAAGAAGGTGGGAGGAAGAAGAGAAGCAGCGGCCGTCCGATCGGTCGAGATCGGACGGCCTTAATGTTTCCACGTGGCAGCATATTTTTAGCTTTTTTAATTATTATTTTTTTAATTTTTTAATAAAACAAATTATGAAAACACAAAAATGGGTGCCACATGGCAGCTTCAGGAGCTGCCACGTGGCACCTCCAGAAAATTCGAAAATTAATTATAAAGATAAATCAAAAATAAATAGCAAACGACATCGGATCGAAAAAATTTCTTCACAAAAGTTACTCGTCTCAACGAGATCTAGAATGTTCATGAAAAAACCAAAACCAAAATCGATCATTTGCACAAAGTGATATTTTAAGGGTATCCCACGAACATATAATACCTTGATTTTTAGGTTTTTTAACTTTTTTGTTATTTTAAAAACAGATAAAAATCTGGAATAAATATGACAAAATCACATATAGATATTTAAACATTAATCTAATTTCTTTGGATTTTTATCAATTACGAAAAAGAATAAATAAAATAAAACACGAAAACTAGAACTTTTGTACAGACGGTTAGTGAAGATTCGGACTCAGTTTGTTTCTTTGATTTCAAGGTCATTTTGGATTTGTATTTTTGTGCATTTAATAAAACTTTTATCATAGAAATAAAATAAAATGAGCTAGTTATGTACATAAAATAATAGGACAAAATTAGATAAAATACAAAATGTACAAAAGAGGCCCAAAACCCAACTTTCACATAAGAGCTCCGATTCACTTGAACTTGGTCTTGTTTTGAAGATATTTGAATGTACATTAGTTTAAAGTGAGTAGGATCAAATTGGACATTGGATGAGGAAGATATCAAGGTTTTAGTCCTAGAATCCTGCAATTATCGTTTGGGTTTTTGGTCCACTTATTTAGGTTAGTGATTTTTTTTTATTTTTTTTTCTTGTTAGTAATACGTACACAATGGAGGTGGTTCCAGGTCATTTGGATTAGCATGAATTAGTTAAAAATTGTGGAAGTTAGGCTATTTAGAGGTCAATTTGGCTGTGATTTTTGGCTTCTTATTTTGTGCAATAATGAGTGATAAAATGCAATTATTATCAATATATGCATGAATGCTAATTGTGCAAAATAAATGAACAAATGCCAATGAATATTGGAGATTATAGCTTAATTAATCATTTTTAGAGTGACGAATCTGAGATTCATCATCCTCCTATACTTAAACCATGCTCGTCCCTAAGCATCTGAAGAAATGCAATGAGGTGAAATGCGATTGGGTTCCATACCAAGATCATGAGCAGAAGGTAAAAATAAAACTAGACCCGACCTTTGGATTATTAGTTTGGCAGAACTTCTGTGAGACTTGGGATTTTAAAATCAACAGCCTTCAAGTTCTACACATCATTGTCACAGTTTCGGCTCATAAGTCATCTTAGATCATTCCTCTTCCCAAAGCATGCCCTATCAACATTGAATAATCGACTCATGTGTGTGAAAGGTTTTAGCTATTCCTGTCCAGAATGCCGGACTACCATGCAAACCTCCTCTCAATAACTCATCCTTGGGGAGTCAGGTATTTCCTTCTAAGGTATGTTGCGTTGTGTTCACAATCAAAGAGGGGGAGAAATTAGAAGAAGGAGAAAAGAACTGAAGGGTGACCAGTGTAGTCACCTCTCCTTGTGAAGCCAGATAGTTTAGCTAAGTCTCCACCAAGATCTGCAGGTTTTCATGAAGCTTGGACCTTTTTTCGGTCAAATATTCATTTGGTAGTAGGCTTCTTTGTGTTTGGATTTTTGGTAGCTCTGCTTAGATCTTTTTGTGCCCCTACGGATATGGAATCTTTTTTCCATACATGTTTTGGGGTCTTAATTAAAAATTGTGCCTAGCCGTCCATCCCTTTTCTAAAGCTTTATTTCAACTCCTACTATGATCTTTAGATGTCCATGCTACCAGAAAAGAAACTCACACGTCTTCCAACACTATGTCTGAGTTGAGCTAAGTGCATAGTGCGAGAGTACAAATTAATTCCCTATTCCAGAGTCGTACCCAGAATGAAGAGACCAGGTAGACACTAAGAGTCAAACACTACACGTTGTCACATGGAAGTAAAAGAATTAAGTCATAGACCTGAAGTTTCTAAAATCCTATTTCTCGGTGAAGTTCCTCTAAAAATTAGGTGGATTAAGGTCAAGTTTAGACCACTCTTGATTTCTTCTCATAACTAGGTTCAGAATCCAAGGGCTTTTCACAGATGCAAATGAATGTAATGTTGGATGAAGTGGAAGTGCATGAAATACAGACAAATATATATATTGTGATTTTTATGATTTTTTTGAAGTAAATTTTTTATGCAAAAATTAATAAGAAGCCATTTTTTCAAGATTTTTGGTTGGACACAGTGTTAGTAGCAAACTTCTCTCTCTTTTTTTAAATAAGTTACCCACCCCGTAAATACATATAGACTTACGCGATAGTACGAGCTATGGGTAAAATATATGCATAGTATATATACACACCCCCTATACTTAGCGATGTTGTATCCTCAGAGCACAAGAAGCGTAGAGAAGACATGGCTCGAGCTAAGCGTAAGAGAATGAAAAAGAAAGAGAAAAAGATAGATCCCCCCAATACTTACATTGTGAACAGTCTAAGTATAGAAGAAGAGCAAAACTAAGGTGGTCAGGAGAAGTGAATGAGGAGAGTATATACAGATGGGCATCTGTTCCCCCTATACTTAGGCCCTAGTCAGCCTAAGTACAGAAGAAGGGTGGAAATGGAGCGATCGTGAGAAGGATTTAATGAGGAGAATGGTACGTACATATGGCATCGGTCCCCCCTCCCCACCATACTTAGGCCTTGGCCTAAGTAGAGGAAGAAGATGTACAAGGAGACCAAAGGGGTCGAGAGAGAGGGTGTGAACAATAAAGATGATCTGTGCAGCTTGTGTCTGACTGCTTTTATTTATTAGGGTGATCTGATGAGTCTTCAATGTGCTCGCTCTGCATGAAGTAGATGACCTTGACTTGGGTTGTCTGCTCTTTAGATGATTCTACATATAGCCTCAGCAATTGCTCGTTCACTGAGAAAGGTTATGCACCATCTTTGAGTTCGGCAATATCAACACTTCCATTGTTATGCACATTGATGACAACGTAGGGACCCGTCCATTTTGATTTGAGTTTCCCATGAAAAATCTTCAACCGGGAATTGAACAACCACATTTTCTGCCCAGGGACAAAGGTCTTATGCCTAATGTGTCTGTCATGCCATCTCTTGACCTTGTCCTTATAGATCACACTATTGTCATATGCCTGGTTTCAGATTTCAATTAGCTCATTTAGATTTAAGTCACGGCATAATTTCCCAAGGTGACAACTCCAATTAAGCTTCTTGATCGCCCATTCTGATTTGTGAACTAGCACAGGTAAATGGCATGGTTTGCCATAGATCATCCTAAAAGGTGAAATACCGAGTGGAATCTTATAGGATGTCCTATATGCCCACAGAACTTGGTCCAACAGTTGAGACCACTTCTTCCTATCCGGACGAACCAACTTCTGAAGAATACTCTTCACCTCTCTATTAGAAACCTCTGCCATGCCGTTAGATTGTGGGTGGTAAGGATTGGCTATTCTATGCACGAATTTATATTCCTTAGCCAATGATCTCATTTCTCTATTCAGAAAGTGGCTACCCCCATCTGAAATCAGAACCTTTGGGACCTCGAACCTTGCAATGATATTAGCCTTGATAAACTTACAGACGATTTTGCTATCTGCAGTTCGGGTTGGGATGGCCTCCACCCATCTTGAAAAATAATCAACCACTAACAAGATGTACTCAAATCCATGGCTACTTGGAAAAGGACCCATAAAATAAATTCCCCATGCATCGAAAATATCAAAGAAAATCATTGGTCGCATGCGCATTTCATCTCTATATCCAACAGTCCCTCCCATTCTTTGACAAATCGGGCACGACCATACAAAATCATTGGCATCTCTAAATAAGGTCGGCCAGTGAAATCCACATTGGAGTATCTTGTGTGTGGTTCTCTTTCATGAATGGTGTCCTCCATCTTCAAGGGAATGACAATATGTGAGGACACTCCGATATTCCTACTGAGGAATACATCTTCGCCAAACGCAATCTAGTCCTTCATAGAAAAGGAAAGGATCGTCCCAATGATATTTTCTCGAATCCGACTTCAGTCGATCAATTCTGTTCTTGGTCCAACTTTAGGGGAATTTTCTTGGAGACGAGATAGTTCACTATGTCGGAGTAGCATGGGATTGGGTTAGTAATGCAAACTGACTCATTTGGAAAAGTCTCTTTAATTGGTCCAATATCAGAATTATCATTTTGCTCAATTCAGAAAAGGTGATCAGCCACAACATTCTTTATTACAGGTTTATCCTTGATTTCCAAATTAAATTCCTGGATTAATAAGATCCATCTCTGAAGACGTGCCTTTGCATCCTTCTTTTCCATTAGATATATGATTGTTGTGTGATCAGTAAAAATTATCACCTTAGAGCCCAATATATATGATCTAAATTTTTCTAGGGCCCAAACTGCCGCGAGCATTTCCTTTTCAGTAACCGTATAATTTCTCTGTGCATGATCCAAAACTTTACTCGTGTAGTGAATCGCATAAGGTATCCCATTCTCTCTTTGTCCCAGCACAGCCTCGATAGCAAAATCTGATGCATCAGTCATGATCTCAAAGGGAAGAGACCAGTCGGGAGCTTGTAATATCGGCGATTCACAGATTTTCTTTTTCAAGAGCTCGAAGGCCACTAAACACTTGTGATTTGCAATGAACTCGGTGTCTTTTCCTAAGAACTCAGTCAGTAGGCACGAGATTTTTGAAAAATCAAGAATAAATCTTCGATAAAATCCAACATGCCCTAAGAATGACTGCACTGACTTTACGTTGGTTGGTGGCTCAAGTTTCTTGATCACATCCACCTTGGTAGGGTCAACCTCCATTATTTTTTTGGAGATGAAGTGCCCCAGCATGATACCCTCTGTCACCATAAAGTGACTTTTCTCCCATGAGAGTACCAAATGAACCTCCCTACATCTCTAGAGGGCTCAGTCCAAGTGCGCTAAATATGTATCAAATGAATCACCATGGACCAAGAAGTCATCCATGAAGACTTCCAGGAAGTCGCCCACCATTTCGGCAAATACAGCAATCATGCATCGTTGAAATGTGCTCGGGGTATTACAAAGCCCGAATGGCATGCCCTTAAATGCATAAGTGACGATAGGACATGTAAATGTGGTCTTTTCCTGAGATTTGAGAGTGATGGCTACTTAATTGTAGCCCGAGTACCCATCAAGAAAACAGAAGAATGCTTTCCCTACAAGTCTCTCCAAGATTTGATCAATAAATGATAGTGGAAAGTAATCTTTCGTGGTCGCAGTATTCAGGTGCCTGTAATCGACACAAATGTGCCACAACGTGGGTACTTGTGTCGTGGTCTCTACCCCCTCCTCGTTGGTGACCATCTGGATTCTCGACTTCTTCGGGACAACATGAAGGGGGGCCACCCACTTGGAGTCTGAAATAGGGTATATAAACCATGTTTGCACCATTTCTCAATCTCTTTCTTAACTACTTCCTAGAGATTAGGGTTTAATCTTCTTTAAAATTAGCGGGAAGGTCTTGTGTTATCCTCAACATATATTTGGTGCGAGCAGAGAGCGGGGTTGATTCCCATGAGATCTAACACAGTCCAACCAATGGCCTTGCAATTCTGCTCAAGAAGTTCAAGCAATCTAAATTCCTAATCTTCAGTTAATGATGAGCTAATGATTACAGGAAATCTCTCTTTGGGTCCCGCAAGGAATGCATATTTAAGTGTAGGAGGAAGTAGTTTTAGCTCAAGCAAATCTGAATCATTAATTAGATCCGACTGAATGGCTTTTGAGTTCAGCTCTGTGTTGGATGAAGGTGGATCAATTCGTGATGTGTTGGCTACCAAGTCCGATGCAAGGTGAGTCGAATCGCAAAAATAGTGTGGTAATTCGGCCAAAGTCACGTCCGACTCGCCATCTACATTCCTTGACTATCCTGAAGAAGACAAGACTGACAAATCCAGAGGTATTTCTATGTCATCAAGGTTATAGGTATTTGTATCTCTAAATAATTCAGGAAACACCTGGCAAACTACATTGTACATTGTTTCTTCTTCTAATGACGGGATCTCTCTCTGAACTTCTGGAAGTTGATGCTAAGGCCCATTAGTGCTAGTGAACTTGCATCTGGAAGATTTTGAGTAATTGATGGTAGATTCGGAGTCGCATCTTTGCTACTTTGTCTGCTTCATCTCCAAGTCCACCTCTCTGCCTGGAGAGAAGAATTTCTTCATTCTTGTACCGTAATCGAATACGGCTCCAGATGTCCACAAAAATGATCTTCCCAGAATGATTTGAGATTCTCTCCAATGGTTTGTGGTTTCCATGTCAAGGAAAGTAAAGTCCACTTTGTACTATGTCCCCTCAATCAAGATAACAACATTCTTCACTTCTCCCTTAGGCCTTTTAGTGGATTTATCAGCAAATAGGAGTAGAGATAATGATTTTCGGAGAGGTCCTAAGTCTAATTTGTAGTATAAGGCTAAGGGTAGAAGATTTATTGAAGAACCGTTATCTAGTAGTGTGTGTGCAAACGCAATGCCGCCTATGCGAGTATCCACATAGTGAGCACCCAGGTCCCTCTTTTTTCTTGGTAGATGCTGATTTTTGACACATTTGGCAGTTGGCACTGTCAAGATATGAGTCTCCACGGATTGACTTGGTTTCTTCTTGCGAGTCCGGGTGGGACTCCATTTCATTTTCAATTATTTTTGAAATGCCGGATTGTTAGCCACATATTAATCAAATGGTACCTTGATTGTAATATTTTCTTGGCAAAATTGTGACATTTTTTGGTCATATTGAATGATTTTTCTTGGTTTGTATTTTCCTTCCATAAGAGCATGGAGGAAAGGAATGGAAGCAGTCGAGACAGGAGATAAAGAACCCGGATCATAAATAAGAGCATCTTTATTAGAAATGGAGTTATTATTGTAAGCATCTTTATTTTTCTGCTAATAATAATCAAAATCATATTGCTGAAAAGATGATAAAGGTATGTTCACAGTAACTGGAGGTGCAAGGTCCTCTATAGACTCCATGGATGCTTTTCCTTTCTCATGAGCTGAAATCTTCACTGATACTGAATTCAAATTTCCTTCTTCTTCTCTTTCGAAAGTATCCTCTGATTGATTTCCCGAGTCTTTTTGATCCATTTCCCTTGCCTGGTCAGGCACGTCCACGGTCCTTCTGCTCCTAAGTGACATAGCATTTATATTGTCAAACGAAAGGATCTCATGTTCATATATAGGAAAGTCTGAGTAGTATACCTGGACATTTTGTTGGGAAGATTGAGATTTATTCAAGCTATTAGGGTTAGCTTGAACTTGGGTGGGAATGGTTGTAGCAGGGGTTGTCTGTTCATCTCTCCAACGGGACAAGCGATTAACATCAATCCGTAGATCATGAAATTCATTTCGAAAATAGCGAATCTCCTCGAGCATCTGTTGCAGGATATCTACAGGTTCTATTTGAGAGTTGGATGGTTGAGATGGTTGCTTTGAAGGATGACCTTGTGGTGCGTGGTATTGCTGCCAGTATTGTTGGGATGTCTGCTGGTGTTGGTTCTGCCGGTTGTATGGTTATTGTTGTTGTTGTTTCTGATGTTGGGATGGGGCAAGATTCTGGGTGTACTGTGGGACAGGTGGAAATGCGGCATTATAGAAAGTGGTGGGACGTTGGTAAGGCTGACCATCCCTCGTATTACCCAGTCGGGAAGGGTCTTGAGTGTACCAGATGACGTTCACCTCAAACACCGGAGGTGGTGTCTCTTCGACGATCTCAGCTGGTGAGGGTGACTACTGGACTGGTTGGGCATAGGATTGGTCTTGAGCCCATTGTTGTTGTTGTCCTAATCTTGGCTGCTCCTGAAGGTAATGCACGTGATAACTGGGAACATCAGATGTAGCTGCGGCTGGTATCCCGATCTTGGATACCTTCTCAGTCAGCTCCTCCATTTGCTTTGGAAAATGGGAGATCATGTTGTCGATGTCGTTCATCCTCTTGTGAATCTGATCCACAACCACTAACTTATCAGCAATTATGCTCATGTTTGGAATCAAATCCTCAGCTACTTCTGCAACTGTCTGCTTTCCTCCTTTAGATTGAAGTGTATTGAGGGAATCGGTATACGCCCTACTAGTAATCTGTGAGTGGCTTGTCTCAGCCATTTGCTCTAGTACTTTCTAGACGGTTTCAGCACTTTGTTATGTATAGCTGCCTCCACAAGCAGCGCTCACTAATCATGTATCTCGTAGTTGAAGCCAGAATAGAGTGACTGGTCCAAGATGTTGTCATCCAGATCATGGCACAGACACTTTTGTAATGAAGCTTTAAATCTGTCACATGCATCACAGAGTGGTTCATTAGGCATCTGAGAGAAACTGGTGATGTGTCCTCATATGATTGGTCCGACTCAAAGGGTAGAATTTTTTTAAGAACAGGTTCTTAAACCTATCATAGGTGGTCGCAGTCACTCCTGAATTCTTCACCCAGTAGTCTGCCTTTCCTATCAAGGCGAAAGGAAGTACAGTGAGACGAATGTAATCTTGGCTGACCTGAGATGCCTCAGATTAGAGCATACTAGCTACAAGTCCCGTAAAAATTCATATGGTTCTTCAGCAGCATTACCATGAAATTGTGGCAATTGGTTCAAGAAGTGCGGTTTCAGCTCATAGTTTATTTCTAGTTCAAGTGGCTGCAAATAATTTCTCACTCTGTACTAGCCAGGGTTGTATGCCGCTTCCATTGGCAGTTCTCCCCTAGCATTTAACTGCTCTATTTATTCTCAATAAAAGACGCTGCTTAGATGCAGCCAATTTTGCTAAAATCATCTGCATCGGATCTTCATTGGGTTCATCTTCATGATCTCTTTTCTTGGGAGGCATCTTCTGTAGGTTTTTTCTTCTTCACCTTCAGAATATATCGGATTTGAATTAATAGAGTGGAAGGAATTTAAACCAGAATCATCGAGGTGAGAGTTTTCCTTGATGTGTTTAGGAGAGAGAAAGAGAGAAACAGTTTGGGTTTGACTTCCTTCAAGGAAGAAGAAAGAATTGTAGGAAAAGGAATTATGGGAAAAGTGTCCATGAACCCAAGGTGGTCCGGAGTAAGAGTGTCTCTGAACTTTTGAGATTAGTAAGTTTGTGGTGGTTAGTGGAGGATTCGCGGAGTCCGAACGAAATTCACCACAATCTTGCATTCTCGATTGCAAATGATTTGGAAAAGGGTTACAATTCATGATGTAGGCACAAGTGTGCGGTAGTTGACGATTATCCTGACTCTACGTACAAGACAAACGTAATACAGATCTGTGTTTCACCAACTCACACAGTGAAGGCCGCAAGAGTTCGACCAATTATCTTATCAATTTTAATTTGTGATAATTCAAATCTTGTAAATGTTTAAGCAAGTTGTTAGATTCTTGTACTTTCCTACTGACTGGCTCGAATTCTTATGACTAGTTGCACCTACTTTCAGCTAGTATGGGTGTAAGTACGGACCGTATAACAGCTACCCGTTACTTAAGGACGGAGCCTTACACAGTGTCCTTTAAATCACCCACTTGCTAAGGAAATCCGAACCATTTACCGATTACCCGTAGATCCTCACTGAGAAGTAACTCATCGTTTTTGTAGAATCAGCAGTCAATATGAAAATCTTGGCTTGGTTCTATCCTAGTGTGTGTCTCTCTCCTCTCTGTAATATAAATGAATAAAAGTCATGGTGGCTCTCCTGTAAAAATTCTTGATTTCATGAGTTGATTTAGTCGGCTTTGTTTAGCAGCTCCAATTTTAATTAGGCAATCACTGAAAAATTAGATGAGCACAAATACACATCTACCATCCAGTCAATATTTTCCTTTAACATTATGTAATAAAATATGAGGGAGAAATTCAGGAAAAGTCGACGCACGTTAAACAATGATGTATGCTCAGATAGAAGACTTGTAGTGATTCCTCGCAATCTCCATGTGAGATGCAATATAAGAATTGAAATTTATTCTAAATGGATGCAAGCCGATAAAAACAACACCTAGCATAAAGTTCTATTAGCCGTGAAGAATTGATTTGAATTTGACTAAGTAGAACGATCTAATGTGCGCCTCAATTAATGTGAAGTATGGTCCTAGGTTCTATAAGAACAATCAAAAATCCTAGAAGCTCTAATAGACGTATGTGCAGGTCTAACCTACGAGCCACTCAAGTCGGGCCCCACCCTCATCGGAGGGTGAAACATGCCAACACACCACAGAAAAAAGTTCAAGGTCTTGTTACACACGTGAGAGTCCAAACAGAAACCGCTATAAATGAGAAATTAATTACAAATTTTAAAATTACAGAAAAATAAATCCTAGACTCTACGCTCTCTCACGACTCAACTCGATCTTAATTTTATTTGTGGTTTTCAAGTGCCAGTGAAGATGCGTCAGGTTTTGTGAGAAACCGCTCCACATACGTCAGGTACCTCGCAAGAAAAATAAGAGAGAGAAATATAAGAGAGTAATACAAAAATTAATAAAATAAGGAAATAAATGCTGGAAATAAAATAAAAATAAATGCAAGAAAAGATGGAAATTTTACAATGAATATTCGGGGGTTAGACTACCCGAATAAAGAAAATCGAACACTAAAAATTGTTTAGACGAAATCTAAGTTGTTTGCCTCCATGGCAACGACACCATCTGAGAGTCCGAAATCTACCTCTTTAATTGATGTGAATTATAAATGTGCCGTTGTAATTACGCCAGGTATTCGGAATCAATCAAGACATAACCACAAGAATTTATTCAATTTTTAATTAGTGTGGTTTATGTTTATTTTACTTAGGCAAGTCCCAAGGTCAAACTCAAGGGGGCAAAGGAACAACCTAGAATTATATCTATCAAAGTTCGTGCACAGTTTTTGAGATGATATTTTTTGTATTTTTTATGCAAATTTTGGGATGCAAATGTAAATTAGGCCAATTTTAGGGACTGAAATATAAAGATCAATCAAACGATGTCCAAAAATTACAAAATTTCGTTATCAATTATGATGAAATGAATGAACTATAATTTTTTTGGAATTGTTGGATGCAAGATAAATATTTTATGAATTTATGAATACAAATGAAGTGAATTTCAAAAATTAATTATTATAAAGATTAAAACTATTTATTTTCAACGGATAAAATTATTCAAGATCTATCACTTGGCGATTGATGTCAGAAAATCCTAAACCTCAAAAATACAAGTTTTAATACTTATTAAAAAGTAATGATTGAAATATGCAAAAAGATCGTTATAAGGCAAACCATGTATGCAAATGCAATTCTTTTTTGGCACTATGTGAAATACAATTAATTCTCTAATCCATGAAATTTTGACAATTTTTTAAGCTATGGTTAATTTAATATGAATTTCCAAGCACAGATTGGGTAAAATATGGATTTGTCTAAAGAATATTAATTATTAAATAACCACGGAGAGTAAAAATATCACAGGCATGCTATATTGTAGAGAACTAATTGTAGAACAAAATGCCTATTTTTAATAAATAAAATGATGCGATGTAGAGGTTCAAAATAAAAAGGGTACAAGGGTCTGTTTACAATTAAAATTAAAATAAAAATATGCAGAGAGGGACTGAAGTTGAATTACCAAAACCCTGGGGGGTTGTCACGACCCTAATTTCGGGCCGTTGGATCCTCCCAAATCCAGATCTGGTTACTCAGCAATAATTTAATCCAGCACTCACAACTAACATTCAGAAACAAACTGCAAATAAAAATACTAAAAAAGAAGTATTTAATACTTTTCCATTCACAAAATAATGTTTACGTGGTCCATTGTCCGACTACAACCCTTTACATGTACATCAGCTGGAAGGAAATATACAGAAATATTACTAACTACCTTATAGAGTAAAGCTACTGTGGCTGATTGGATGGCTAAAGTCCTTGCGATGGCTCACCGACACCTGTTGGGTTTTCTAATAAATCATAGGATAACAATTAGCGAGTGCTACGTAACGAAGAAGAGAAAAGTAAACAAATTGTGTAATTTTGCAAAACTTGTTATCATTAAAAGTTACATTCCTTCTCATTAATTTAAGTCATATTCCTTTCTATTCCACATCAGGGATTAGTCCAAGGGAACCCACCATTCTTGGACTCCGAAGTTGTGGATACTTCGAGATTGGAGATTGTGTTGATCTGGTGAGCTTATGTTACCGCACGTCGCCTCAACCAATCCTTTAATACTATCCTGATAATTTTCTTTACTTTTATTAATCAGAGTTTTAAACTCTCATCCTGGAACACAAAAGAGCGCACCGTCCTCGAGAACCTAGTTGCTTAAACCTAAGGCCAACATTTAATCACATAACCTAGCGGCTTTAAATAGTTATTGTGACCCAACAGCTAGTGAACTACACGTGCCTCCACATGGCACAACCACATCTTCCGTCAATCAATCTGAATATATTGGCATCCGGTACCACGCGTTGCAAATCATTCATTCCGTGCGCACTTATCGAAACAAGGCAACGGTGTACCACTTAGGTAGGGTCACACCAATCCTTCCGACAAAACTATAGGTTGCATGCCCGACCTGTAGTTCTACTCCCAGTCATTTCTTAATGTAACACATGATCTTTTTCACGATCCAAACCAACAAATATCAATTCCCATGATGTAATTCCTCAATTCATGCTTATATTGCATAACCATAAAATACTGAATTTAGACTTACACATATATTAATTCATATATTTATATACTCGTAATTATGCTCATTTTAACTTCCAAACCCTAACTTTCCAAGCCACTGCATCAATTCTATGCTTAGACCTTATTTTAGTTGAAATAACAGAGCAACTTTTCATATTTTCTCAAAAATAGCCAAATTAGGGTTCTTCGTAGCAAAGAACATAAAATAAGAAATTTCAACAATCTCGTATGAAAACTCAACAGCAAAAGGAAGGATTTCGCTACCTAATCGAGCTCTCTCTTACGTATGCAGTGCTTTATCAAGTTTCGTTTTCATAAAGGATGATTTAAGGCTTCTGAAATTATCGAATTTCATTTTCACATCAAAAATGCTAAGAGCGTACCAAGAACGCAAAGAATGAACGAAGAACGCGAAGAACACACGAAGAACACAAAGAACGCGAAGAACATATTTTCTCTTGAAATTTTGGCAGAGCTTCCCCTTATACGGGGTGATATTTCTAGAAAAATTTTGGCAGAGTTTCCCCTTATATCGGGACACATTTCTCATAAAATTTCGACAGAATTTCCCCTTATAAAATCAATCGAGAGGAAAATATTAGCGAAACAGAAATAATATAATCAAACTCCAAGCAATGGAGAATCGGTAGACACCACGCATCTTAGGTGAGTGAATGTGTGACGAATCATAGGGTTCACTGACGTGCATAGCCGCCCGCACCTAAGTAGGGTATTACACGGATTTCTCCATCAAAATAACTATAAAAGCGGAAAAGAAGGAGCAATACGCAATGGAGAATCGGTAGACACCACGCGTCTTAGGTGAGTGAATGTGTGACGAATCACAGGGTTCACTGACGTGCATAGTCGTCCGCACCTAAGTAGGATGTTACACAGATTTCTCCTCGAATCACAACAGGAAACGAATCAGAAAGAAATATGAATGATGAACAAAACTTGGAAGAAAAGAGGACGAATTGAAAGCCTAGTTTACGAAGCAAACTAAGAGAGGATCATACCTTCCTCCTCCTCGTTCTCCCGACAACGCTTCGCTAGCGCTCTTTCCCGGCCTCTCACTCCTCCTCCCAACCTCTCAACCCTAGCCCTTGGGGTGGTGGTAGTGGAAATCGTAGATAATGAATGGGTAGGGGGTATTTATAGGCTCCGGAAAACCGTTAACCATGGTTAGTAAACCATGGCTTACCCTTAATCGCGGTTAGTAGCCCATGATTTTGGCCCATGGCTTTGGTCAACACTTATCCAAAACTTAGGGCTTAAGTTAGAACATTCCAGAGGATTCTAGATTCTCTAATGACGCTTAATTAATGCTAAGCATGATTAACTTTCACTAATCACGATTTAATTTTCGCAGCTTATGCTTATCTTTTGCTAACTATTGATTAGTGTTTGCTAATGGTCATTAGTGGTCTTCAATCCGTCGTTAGTTTCTTTAATCATATTTATTTAGTATTAATGACGGTCATTATGGGTTAATGACATCTTAAACCTCTTTACTTCTCTTTCTTCCGAAAATCATAACAATTCTAAATGAAGTCTGGTTCATACGAAGCAAATTCCATTGGTTTCCTCTTGATGAGTTGAATCTTATGATATAGTATCCGAAGGGACCAAGTTCAATGCTTTACAGTTATAACAATCTTAAAGGAAGTCTCGTCCTGGAGACTAGAAATGCAGACATAACAACCTTAAAGAGGATTGAAACCATAACAGCCTTAAAGAGGATGAATGGCTATTCATTTACAATAAAGATATACACAGTACATAGTGTTATCATTCAAATAAGTATGGGTATTTTTCTCTCATTTCCACCTCAGGTTCCCACGTGGCTTCTTCAAACTCTTGGTTGCGCCACAACACTTTAACTAAAGGTACATCTTTGTTCTTCAACTTCTTGATATCCCTGTCAAGTATTTGCACAGGTATCTCTTGGTATGTCAAGTCTGGCTCAACATGTAAATCATCATAACTTATCTTACGCTCTGGATCCCTAACGTACTTTCTCAGATTTGATATATGAAAAACATCATGTATTACCGAAAGATGTGGAGGAAGCGCAAGTCTGTATGTCACTTCCGCTGAATGATTTCAAAGGAACCCACGAACATGGGTGCTAACTTCCCATGCACACCAAACCTCTGAATTCCCTTCATAGGCGATACTTTGAGAAATACAAAGTCACCTACCTCAAACTCAAGGTCTCTTCGCCTGGTATCACTATAGCTTTTCTGGTGACTTTGAGCAGTTAATAGTCTTTTTCGAGCATGCTTTACAGCTTCCCGTGTCTCTTGCAGTCTATCTGAATCATAAAGGTTCTTTATCCTGACCTCTTGCCAACACAAAGGAGTAGTACACCTACATCCATAAAGTGCTTCAAATGGTACCATGCCAATACTTGTATGGTAACTGTTGTTGTATGTGAATTATGCAAGAGGCAAATGTTTCAACCATGATCCTTTCCATTATAAGGCACATGCTCGAAACATATCCTCTAAAGTATGAATAGTATGTTCTGATTGACCATCTGTTTGTGGATGATATGTTGTGCTCAAGCATAGTTGTGTGCCTAAGGCTTTCATGAAGTTCTGCCAATAGTGTGAGGTGAATCGTGAATCTCGATCGGAAACTACTTCCTTTGGGATACCATGGAGACGGATCATATGTGTAATAAATAACTCAGTAAGCTGGTCTGGAGTGAAAGATAAGCTTATTAGAATGAAGTGTGCTACCTTGGTCAGACGGTCTATAATAACCCATATACTATCTTTCCCACCAGTTGTTTGAGGTAAGCCAGTAATAAAGTCCATGGAAATGCTTTTCCATTTCCACTCCGATATGGGGAGAGGTTGTAACAATCCCGGTGGCTTTTGGTGTAAAGCGTTTACCTGTTGGCAAGTGAAACATGAATTCACAAACTCAACAACATCTTTCTTTATTCCTGGCCACCAAAAGTATGAATGAAGATACTTATACAGCTTTGTAATTCCTGGATGAATACATAATCTAGAACAATGAGCTTCACGTAAGATGTCTTTCCTCGGTTCAGATATGTCTAGTACACAAGCTCTGTGATGGTTATATAGTAGCCCATCTTGTATCTGGAATCCCTCTATCTCATTCTTCTCAAGTTGTTGTCTCAAATCTTTAAGGATCGGATCATCCTCCTGTCCTTTCTTTATTTTATCCCAGATCTCTGGTTTGTATCGGTGAGGAATAGTTATAGTATCAGCACTACTATGAAATGGTTTTCATTCACTTAATGTTGATAGTAACCCGAGAAGTGCATAGCACTCACCAACCCAGGTGAATAAGTTCTTCTGCTAAGGACATCTGCTACGACGTTCCCCTTACCAGGATGGTAGGAGATAGTGCAATCATAATCTTTCAACAACTCTAGCCACCGTCTCTGTCTCATATTGAGCTCCTTTTGATCAGACAGATATTTCAAGCTTTTATGATTGGTGAAGATTTCAAAAGTAATACCATACAGGTAGTGTCTCCATATTTTTAAAGCAAAAACTACGGCAGCTAATTCAGGTCATGTGTTGGGTAGTTCTTCTCATGTGTCCTGAGTTGTCGTGATGCATACGCAACTACTTACCATATTGCATAAGAACTACCCCAAGTCCTTCTTTAGATGTGTCAGTGTATACTATAAACCCTTCACTCCCGGAGGGTAGAGTAAGGATGGGTGCAGATGTTAGGCATCTTTTCAGTGTTTGGAAACTAGTTTCACATGCATCGGACCATATGAATGGAACTTCCTTCTGAGTCAGCCTAGTCATTGGCAATGCTATTCGTGAAAAGTCTTTCACAAATCTTCTATAATATCCAGCTAATCCCAGAAAAGATCGTATTTCTGTGATAGTCTTCGGGCATTCCCAACTCATCACTGCACTAACCTTTGTAGGGTCAACTGGTATACCTTCCCCAGAAATAACATGGCCTAAGAAAGACTCTTCAGATTGCCAGAAGTCACATTTGTTATTTTTAGCATACAGTTTGTTCTTTCTTAGTGTTCTGAGTACCTGCCTGAGATGGTGTTCATGTTCGTACTTATCCTTGGAGTAAATAAACACATCATTAATGAATACTACTATAAAGTGGTCTAGGAACTCCCTGAATACTCGATTCATGAGATCCATGAAGGCTGATGTGGAATTTGTCAGTCCAAAAGGCATAACTGAAAAATCATAATGCCCATATCTAGTTTGAAAAGTTGTCTTGGGAATATATGTATCTTTAATTTTTAACTGATGGTATCAAGATCTTAAATAAATCTTGGAATACACAGTCGAACCCTATAACTGGTCAAAGAGATCATCTATTCTTGGCAGAGGATACTTATTGTTTATTGTCCTCTTGTTTGGTTGTCTATAGTCAATGCACAACCGCATCGACCCATCCTTCTTCCTCACAAACAAAATAGGTGCACCCCATGGTGAAGTACTAGAACGAATGAAGCCTTTGTCTAACAGTTCTTGTAACTGTACCTTTAACTCACGTAACTCCGTCGGTGCCATCCGATATGGAGTCATAGAAATAGGCCGAGTATCAGGTGTGAGAGAGATTTCAAATTCAAACTCTCGCTCAGGTGGTAATTCAGGTAATTCTTCTGGAAATACATCAGGAAACTTGCACACTATAGGCACATCTTCTATCATTCTATCTGACCCTGATGTAGTGGATACATAAGCTAAATAGCCTTGACATCCTTGTTCTAACAGTTGTTGAGCCTTTAGAGTAGACATATATTCGACATTATCATTGGATGTCTTTCCAATGAACTGGAACTCTATCGAGTTAGGAAGGTGAAATGTTACTGCCTTCTAAAAACAGTCAAGACATGCATGATGCCTTTCTAGCCTATCCATCCCTAGGATAAGATCAAAATTACTCATATTTCAATAAGTAGTAGAGAAGCTAGTAAATTATGTCCTACAATCTATATCACGTAGTCATCTAAGATCTCTTGGATTATAAATAATTTACCTCATTTTCCTTTAATCAAATAATGGTTTTGTACTTCTATCGAAATCTTATATTTATGGTAGGATTCAAGCAAATTTTTTTGCCTAAGGAGGGACTCCTACATGGCTCCTCTGATAGGAGTAGGGGTCTACTCAATAGAGTTACGTAACTAGATTCTTCCTAAGAAGAATTAACATAACCCTTAGCTCTAGCATTCACGGGTCTGGATGACTTTGATCTCTCACTGTGGCATTGAGTCTTCGCTCTAATGCCTATTACCTTTGACCCATCTCATGGGTCATCACTATCATAGCCGCTAATTGGCTAAACACATCTTAGTCTGCCATGATCATGGGATGAATCAAGGCCAAAAGTCAGATCCTATATATCTTAGCATGATGTACATAAGGGACAATGACTTGTGAATGGTACTGCAGTCAATTATTAAGATCAAAGGATCTTAATACAACCTTAGTTTCAGAATACCGCTCATAGTTTCAAATTACTAAATAAATTACTAGAGTGATCAGGCTCGGATACCAAACTGTCACGACCCTAATTCTGGGCCGTCGGATCCTCGCATATCCGGATCTGGTTACTCAGCAATAATTTATCCAACAATCACAACTAACATTCAGAAATAAACTGCAAATAAAAATATTCAAAAAGAAGTATTTAATAATTTTCCATTCACAAAATAAAGTTTACATGATCCATTGTCCAACTACAACCCTTTACATGTACATCAGCTGGAAGGAAATACACAGAAATATTACTAACTACCCTATAGAGTAAAGTTATTGTGGCTGACTGGATGGCTAAAGTCCTTGCGATGGCTCACCGACACTTGTTGGGTTTTTCAATAAATCATAGGATAAAAATTAGCGAGTACTAAATAACGAAGAAGAGAAAAGTAAACAAATTTTGTAATTTTGCAAAACTTGTTATCATTAAAAGTTGCATTCCTTCTCATTAATTTAAGTCCTATTCCTTTCTATTCCACATCAGGGATTAGTCCTGGGGAACCCCACCATTCTTAGACTCTGAAGCTGTGGATACTTCGGGATTTGAGATTGCGTTGATCTGGTGAGATTATGTTGCCGCACGTCGCCTCAACCAATCCTCCAATACTACCCTGACAATTTTCCTTTACTTTTATTAATCAGAGTTTCAAACTCTCAGTCTAGAACACAAAGGAGCACACCGTCCTCGAGAACCCGATTGCTTAAACCTTAGGCCAACATTTAATCACATAACATGGCAGCTTTAAATACATGTTATCATGACCCAGGCACTATTGAACCACCCGTGCCTCAACATGGCACGGCCACATCTTCCGTCGTTCAACCCGAATATATTGGCACATGATACCATGTGTTACAAATCATTCATTTTGTACGCACTTATCAAAACAAGGCAACCGTGGACCACCTAGGTAGGGTCACACCAATACGGGTTCCTTCCGACAAATCTACAGGTTGCATGCCCGACCTGTAGTTCTACTCCCAGTCATTTCTTAATGTAACACATGATCTTTTTCACGATCCAAACCAACAAATATCAATTCCCATGATGTAATTCCTCAATTCGGCCTTATATTTGCATAACCATAAAATACTAAATATAGACTTGCACATATATTAATTCATATATTTATTTACTCATAATTATGCTCATTTTAACTTCCAAACCCTAACTTTCCAAGCCACTGTATCAATTCTATGCTTAGACCTTATTTTAGTTGAAATCACAGAGCAACTTTTCATATTTTCTCAAAAATAGCCAAATTAGGGTTCTTCATAGCAAAGAACATAAAATCAGAAATTTTGACGATCTCGTATAAAAACCCAACAGCAAAAGGAATGATTTCGTTACCTAATCGAGCTCTCTCTCACGTATGCAGCACTTTATCAATTTTCATTTTCAGAAAGGATGATTTAAGGATCCTGAAATTATCGAATTTCATTTTCATATCAAAAACGCAAAGAACGTGTCAAGAACACAAAGAACGAATGAAGAACACGAAGAACGCGAAGAACATACAAAGAACATAAAGAACGTGAAGAATATTTTTTCTCTTGAAATTTCGGCAGAGCTTCCCCTTATACGGGGCGAAATTTCTAGGAGAATTTCAGTAGAGTTTCCCCTTATATCGGGACACATTTCTCAGAAAATTTCGGCAGAGTTTCCCCTTTTAAAATCAATCGAGAAGAAAACAACGCAAAACAAAAATAATATAATCAAACTGCAAGCGATAAGGAATCGGTAGACAACACGCATTTTAGGTGAGTGAATGTGTGACGAATCACAGGGTTCACTGATGTGCATAGCCGCTCGCACCTAAGTAGGGTATTACACAGATTTATCCATCAAAATAACTATAAAAGCAGAAAAGAAAGACCAATACGCAATGGAGAATCGGTAGACACCACGCATCTTAGGTAAGTGGATGTGTGATGAATCACAGGGTTCACTGACGTGCATAGCCGCCCGTACCTAAGTAGGGTGTTACATTGATTTCTCCTCGAAGCACAACAAGAAACGAATTGGAAAGAAAGATGAAACAAGAACAAAACTTGGAAGAAAAGAGGATGAATTGAAAGCCTAATTTACGAAGCAAACTATGAGAGGATCATACCTTCCTCCTCCTCATTCTCCCGGCAGCGCTTCGCTAGTGCTCTTTCCCCACCTCTCACTCCTCCTCCCGACCTCTCAACCCTAGCCCTTGGGGTGGTGGTGGTAGTGGAAATCGTAGAGAATGAATGGGTAGGGGGTATTTATAGGCTCCAGAAAACTGCTAACCATGGTTAGTAAACCATGGTTTAGCCCTTAATCGCAGTTAGCAGCCCATGGTTTTGGCCCATGGTTTTGAACAACACTTATCCAGAACTTAGGGCTTAAGTTAGAACATTCTAGAGGATTCTATATTCGCTAATGACGCTTAATTAATGCTAATCGTGATTAACTTTCACTAATCACGATTTAACTTTCGTGGTTATGCTTATATTTTGTTAACTATTGATTAGTGTTCGCTAATGGCCATTAGTGGTTTTCAATCCGTCGTTAGTTTCTTTAATCATGTTTATTTAGTCTTAATGATAGTTATTATGGGTTAATGACATCTTAAACCTCTTTACTTCTCTTTCTTCCAAAAATCATAACAATTCCAAATGAATTCTGATTCATACAAAGCAAATTCCATTGGTTTCCTCTTGACGAGCCAAATCTTATGATATAGGATCCGAGAGGAACCAAGTTCAAGGCTTTACATAGGTCAACTGCGAAATTCCCAGAGGGGCACGTGCGTTGCATGTGCCCTCTAGACGGTGGGGGTTCCCTGGTAATTTGAATAAGTTGCAGGGGGGCTCTTATAAATGTTCGACCCCACACACGTGGGTCATGTGAGGAGACGTCCCCCCAAATGCACGTGTGACGCACGTGGTGGGGGTCTCGAGCAGGCGACCCGATGGCAGGCGAGCGGAGGATTGGAGGTGTTAGAGGCGAAACACCACGATCAGAGCATGGTGGCGACGGAGGTGCTTCTGGCTCTCGATGATCGAGGCAGGGCAGTGGAGTCGAGGAGAGTCGGTGAAGATCCTATGGGTGTCGTTGGATCTACGGTGCAAAGAGGGGCGATGGAGGTGGATACGCGTTGGTGGAGCAGTGTCGATAAAGAACGAAGTGCGGACTCGTGGTGGAGGAGGATATTGTTGCGTCATCGGAGTTGAAGGTGAAACACAGAGGTGGAAGGGAGGTATGGGCCGAAGGTGTTGGCTCAACGGCAAGTTGCTGGAGCAGAGTAGTCTGGAGGAGAAGCTGTGACAAGGCGGAGCGGAAGAAAACGCCTTGGATCTCGCCGTTTAGAGGGGTACGCGGTATTGTCATCACCGCGAGCTCCTCTGCATGTGCGAACGACAGATGAAGCTTGAAGAAGGGGGCGGCGGAGCTTTATAGGGTTGGGAAGGGGAAATACGTGGCGGAGATCTGTGATTGGGAGGGTTGCGAGGCTAATCGGGAAGGCGGTGTTCGATTAGGATCGCGAAGGAGATCGTAAGCTTGATTAGGAAGATTAGGGCAAGATACACGGGGGAGTCAGTCGGTCATAGATGGAAGGTGGCGGTTGTGCGCAAGAAGGGTGGAGGGCGGTGGAGCCGATTGGGAAAGAAGGTGGGAGGAAGAAGAGAAGCACTGTCACGTGGCAACATATTTTAAATTTTTTTAGTTATTGTTTTTTTATTTTTTTAAATAAAACAAATTATGAAAAACACAAAAATGGGTGCCACATGGTGGCTCCAGGAGCGGCCATGTGGCACCTCTAAAAAATTCAAAAATAAATTATAAAGATAAATTAAAAATAAATAGCAAACAACCTCGGATCGAAAAACTTTCTTCACAAAAGTTGCTTGTCTCGACGAGATATACAACTTTCATGAAAAAACTAATACCGAAATCGATCAGTTGCACAAAGTGATATTTTTGGGGTATCCCATGAACATAGAATACCTTGATTTTTAGGTTTTCTAATTTTTTGTTATTTTTAAAACTAGATAAAAATCCGAAAAAATATGATAAAATCACATATAGATATTTACACATTAATCTAATTTTTTGGATTTTTATTAATGAAGAAAAAGAAGAAATAAAATAAAAAATGAAAACTACAACTTTTATACAAACGGTTAGTGAAGACCCGGACTCAGTTAGTTTCTTTGATTTCAAGCTTATTTTGGATTTGGATTTTTGTGCATTTTAGTATAACTTTTATAAAAGAAATAAAATGTAATGAGTTAGTTATGTACATAAAATAATAGGTCAAAATCAGGTAAAATACAAAATGTACAAAAGAGGCCCAAAACCCAACTTTCACATATGAGCTCCGATTCACTTGAACTTGGTCATGTTTTGAAGGTATTTGAATGTACATTAGTTCAAAAGTGAGTAGAATCAAATCGGACATTGGATGAGGAAGATATCAAGATTTTAGTCCTAGAATCCTGCAATTATGGTTTGGGTTTTTGGTCAACTTATTTAATTTAGTGATTTCTTTGTATTTTTTATTTATTCTTGTTAGTAATATTTACACAATGGAGGTAGTTCCAGGTCATTTGGAGTTAGCATGAATTAGTTAAAAATCAGGGAAGTTAGGCTATTTTACAGGTCAATTTGGCTGCGATTTTTGGCTTCTTATTTTGTGCAATAATGAGTGATAAAATGCAATTATTATCAATACATGTATGAATGCTAATTATGCAGAATAAATGAAGAAATGCTGATGAATTTTGGGGATTAGAGCTTAATTAGTCATTTTTGAGTGATGAATCTGAGATTCATCAATCATACGCATCCAGACCTTCTAATCATGCCTCATCATTAGCCGTTGGATCTTATGATCGAAAGGATGTTGCTTCTCGTCAACCTCCAACCACCTCGTCCAAGAAATGTGTCCCTTCAATTGCATCCAACTTCTCCTTATTATAGCAACTGTCTCCTACAACCACCGGTCTAACTACAACCTCCATTCGACGCATTTAACTATTTTTTTCTTCTTCGCAAACCACCTATCATTCTTCCTCTTTAGCCCTATTGTGAGTTAGAGGTGGTTGAAAGCAATACCAGACGTCAATTTCTCCGCCAACTTCTGTTGCCTTAAAACCCATTCATCGGTCACCACAACTGTTGTCCACCATTTTTGAGCTTTAACCCTAGACTTCTCCTTCCCTTTGGTGACAAAGAGAGGTAGTGAGGACGAGCGACGACGGAGGTTGACGCCGGTGAGATCCACATCAAAACCGGTGTGTTGTAGGCCTCTAACAGGTGATGCTTGAGCTTGATCTTGTAGCCGAAGATCTAAAGCAAGGACTTGAAGCTTTGAATCTTCTTCACAGGCCAAGATTCATTCCCAACTCCATCATCTTCTTCCTTCCATCTCAGGGTAAGTCTTCAATCTTCGTTTCTTCCCAATTTTTCTATTTTATTTGCCTTAGATCTCTTCGTATTTCGCACATCTTATCCACTCGAGACTTCACCAATTACTCCACACTCACGCGTGCTCTTTAGTTCATATCTCTTGCTTCTCCATTTATCTTCCACTATGATCAACTTCCTTCTTCTTAACGAAGAAGGATCAATCAGGGGCTCAATCCTTCATCATTAATATCCCTCCATTTCGTCTCACTTATATCCAGAAAGATCCATTTGGTGTGGTACCTCGATTCTAACCTTTGTAGGTGAACAAGCCCTTCAATGGTCAGATACACATGGTAAACTCCGATCTCCTATTTCTTCTCCAACAAGGCTGCATCTCTCAAGAGACTCAAATGTCCACAGCCCTCCTTATCATCATCTGCTTCGTGAGGGCTTCGTGAAGCTTTCTCGAGCTTCATACAGCTAGAAGAAGACCGACGAGGCATATTATCAATCGCCGGAGCCTAGCCTCTTCTCTGCCTTTTATAGAGGAGCTGAGTCGGCGAGAAAGCATAGTTGTCATTGGATCTCCCAAATTGGGTGTGATCCAACGATTGATAGTAAGCCACATAGCGAACTGGGCACCCACTTCAGAACGGAGCCTCAAAGCATCCGAGCTTGCCGCTAGCCTTCAGATGGTGACACATGGATCCAAGCCTGCAACGAACCTCACCAGGTAATGCGCAGCGTATGCGTGCTTGAGGAAATTTTACAAGTTTGCCCCTCAATTTTGTGTAATTTGCAGATAAGTCCTTTCGCCTGTGAAAAAATTACACTTTTACCTTGTGGTTTGTCTTATTTACATTTTAGCCCATGTTTGGACTTATGTGTAATGTTTTTATTGATGTTTTATGACAATTATGCACCTGGATTCAGTCTTGAATTACATTTAATTTATAGATCTATTGTGAGTGAAATTGGTCTCATTGGAAAGCTTGTTTAATTCTTTACATGATGGCGTAATTGGATGAATTATTTGGCATATGACTCACGCATTCACCATTAGATAATTTTATCGATTTATTTGGCTCCTTGGTTGAACTAAAGATTGATATCTTATACATTAATTGAGTCACTAAATCCTCAAATTGATTGATTCACTAATTAGGATCATTAATTTAATGATTAATCTCTATATTCTTGATTAGTTCATTACTTAGAGTCATCTTCCCATTAAATACGTGAAAATCAAGCTT
Organism: Ottelia alismoides; assembly: GCA_037367405.1. Taxonomy (NCBI): domain Eukaryota; kingdom Viridiplantae; phylum Streptophyta; class Magnoliopsida; order Alismatales; family Hydrocharitaceae; genus Ottelia; species Ottelia alismoides. Next base: position 155,740 of record JAZKJV010002392.1, on the reverse strand, counting down.
TGTTAACTTGATGAATTGAGACCTATTTAATTTGTTTCATGTATTGCTTATCATTAATTAAATGTTTCATCAACAAATTCAGGAGCTTTGTTGTGTTGTGGATTATTGTGTATTGTCTTTGCATTATTGTTTTCATTTAGCATGTTTACATACAAAAGGTTTTGAAAATATTGCACTTTCCAAATCTAAATAGTCTCTAGATCGCTTTAATAAGTATCATATACCTAGAATTAAATCATAGAATTGCTCATGTCCTTGTATTCGACCCTGGACTTCCCAGGTATGAATTAAAATCGAGAAATTCTTTTCAGAGATAATTCTCTCGGTTCTGCATGGTTCGTTGAATGCATGTGCTACAGCTAATACATATTATTTTATGCATTTAGCGATTCGGTAATTGAAGGATATGGGGAGATCCTCAAGTGCATCATGGAAGCGTGGTGATCGCATCAAATGCGTCGGGAGCGACTAGTCGCACTAGTTGCTCGATGCAGCGGAATTTAAAATTTTTAATGTGATGAAACCACATGATCCAAGAATATTTCTCGGATTGTTTCATCTAAACCACAATAGGTATTAAGGTTACCACTTGAAGCGTGGTTGCGATCAAGTCTCTAAACGAAGAGACCTTATGTCTCAAGTCCGGTCCAACAGAGGAGACGCTTGCGAGCACGTTGATGAGACGTGTCCTTCTCGCAATCCATGTTGATTATCCAAGCAATGAATCTCCTGATCTCGCCACATGAGATCCAACGTCTTATTCACGAGCGAGACACACCAAAGTAACGGAGATCTATGAAATACTCTGGCGGCATAATGACGTTGATGCGGCGATGGCGACTCTCTCAAGGGCTCCATGGTGGACGGCCACAATGAGAGAGAGGGAGAGAGCTCTTGGCATGTAGAGAGGGAGAGAGCATTGATTTCATGTTATCTGAAGAGCAAGGGGTGCCTCTTCTTATATAGTATTTTGGGATCCATGGATCTCAATCCATTGACAACACTAAATCAATGGATGAAATTGATTTGTATTTCTTTCAATGGCCATGATGTTGTTGTAAAAACACAACAACAATTAATTTAATTTAAAATAATGTATATCAATAATCAATATAATTAAATTCAAATCAAATTAATTAATTAATCTTGGAGATAATGAGAAGATTGACCTTATCCCCTAAACAGAGGGGAGAACGGGTCTATCTCCTCAATATCTCATGAGATATCATTATCTCATGAGATCTTATTATCTCATGATATCTCCAAGATTTACAACAACGTTTGTTGTAAATTATTTCACAATAATAATTCATAATTATCTTGTGAACATTGCAATCATGCCATTGAAAAAATGTGAATCATATTTACATCCCAAAATAAAATATAAATTATATTTTCAATTAATAATCCAATGTGAATCCAATTCACATCAATAATGAATCAATAAATATAAATCACAATATTCTCTCTTTAATATATTATAAATCACATTTATAATAAACATGAATAATATGGATAGTGATATACATGTTATTCATATCCATGATAATTAAATCATATTTAATCATCTTGGATCTCTATTCTCATGTGCATAAAAAATATGAATCACATTCACATTATTCACATCTTTGATAATTAAATCACATTTGATTATCTCAGATAACTCTCCTTATAATATGAATCAAATTGATATTATTCATGATAATTAAATCACATTTAACTATCCATTTTCTCAATGCTCGGATACATATATTAATAATGAAATTATCCATGAACTCTTTCAAGGATAATGCGCTTTCTCCACGGATACTTGGAGATAAGGACAGGGCGATTGTATTTTTCCACGTATAGTGACATGAATATTGAGATTACATCTCGAATCCAGATCTTGCGGACCTCCCATAGATGCTTGAATAAATCAAGACTGCAAATCTAATCTTCTCATTACATCTGAATCACATTCAGATCAATGTCCAATAGTTGGACTAAGATCAGATTACTTCTCTATGAGAGGAGTCACTAAAATCCAGACCTGTTTCATCACTCCCTCGGAATGGAAGCATCATGGTTATACAATCTTTTATGATCACATCACCCTCAGGTATTCCTAATACATGTACATCCTGCATACTGGAAGACCCAGAATAAATCTGAAGTTTTAGATCTCTTTTAGACTGTCTCCTTCAGGATTTTATCATTAAGGTTCTCATTCGATCATTGGGAGTCGGTATCGATCATATACTTTCCAAAAGCATATATCATACATAGGTGTTGATCATATACTTTCCAAAAGCATATATCAAACCTTACAAATTCAGTCAAGCTTCTAAAACGAGACGACCAAGCGTGAAATTTGATTCTTCCCAATATCTCATGAGTACGCTCATGTCTTCTAGTTCAGTAATGAACCTGTATGATCCCTTTGAGAGAGCGTATACTCATATGCCCTTGCATGCACACCAGCGCGCTGGTGTATAGACCTTGGTTAGATCATCAACCTATTGGCCTGCCAAATGAACATACTCAAACATATAGTAACACATCTGTCTCCGATCAGAGGATGCGTGCCTATATCGTGACAACATACGACATAGGTCTTTGGTTATCTCGACTCGTTAAGTCAACTCTTTGACCTAACTAATCTAACACCTCCGAATCTCTATTCCCATGCAGAAGACTTGCATCAAGAGGTCGGTCAGATATCAGCCAAATGAGAAAGGATTTCCATCTCCTACTAAGGCTAGAGATCATCTCTTAACAATCATTTGACGGTGCTTGATGAGTCTTCAATCTAACTCTTTAGATATTCATCCAAGCACCAGCCTCTATGATTCAATAATTTAATCAACAACTGTATGATCATTAAGATGGTCATGCTACATAACCCTAATTGTATTAAGGGACCTATTATGCAAATTAGTTATTCTTCATTTCAGATCAGGGAATGATATTTGCAATAACATTTATTGCATAATGGCTCATCGTGGGCTCGCATGTCCAACATCAATGCCCTATGAACTTCTAGAATTTGCAAAGAAGTCTCGCCCTGGCGCATGTACCTCAAGTGTCGTGCTTGGGAAAATTACAAAAGGCCTCGTCGGTATTCAATATTATATAAATGCCCCTACTAAGACTAAAATGCATATTTTATCTCTTTATTTTCCATGTTTTTCTTGCAATTATGCCCTAGACTCTTTTGCTAATATCTTGATCATATGATCTCTAATTAAGTTGATTTTAATTTCATTTTGTTGATATTTTTATGCTCTTCATCATGGCTATAGTTAATCATCGATTTGATACTTTATTTAATATGCTAAATTTTAAATATTTTAAGTGCTTATTTCTCTCTAATTAAATGTTATGAATTGAACTATGAATCATTTGTATGCATCGATTGCTACTGAAATTGATTTTCTCTTAATGATCAATGATTGGATTAATTTGGGGCATAGTCATGCATCTCATTCCGCTTACATATTTGCATAATACATTGCTTTTACTTTGCATAAAATTAAAGAAAAAGGTACATATTATTCATGCATCACATGCATTGCATTTCACTCTATTGCATTATTTTATGCATGATATTGATCATCATTCTATAACATTACACCTTTGTCTTGTCTTGCATGATTTTTGCATTATTGTTTGCATCATTTTATGCATCATTATTTGCATCGTTTTGTGTGCATGTGTGCATCATATGTCTGCCTTGAGACCTAGGTTAATAAAATCGATCACTCAATTTAAACATTTCATATCTGACTAATCTTCAAGGAGACTCGTGTCCTTGTGTTCGACCTTGGTATGCTTGCCAAGTAAATATTTCGCCACATATTCAAACGTGTGCTAATTCTGCATAAATCTATTTTCGCCTCCTCTGCTACGATAAAACGATGATATTAAAGAGGTGATTTTACACTTTATAGAATGGCATTGTTGTCGGGGACACAGCTCATCCTTGTTAAATTTTTTGATTTTAATGTATTATTTTGAGTTGATAAGTTTCAACACTTAGGTTTCTTTATTTTGTTTGTTTTTGCATCATTGTTGTTAATTAAATTTCTTAATATACTCCTAATGCTCTCTTTTGTGGCGGGCCTATGGAGATGGAGGACACTCGGTCTACATGGAGGCGTGGACTTGGGAGCTCTCACTACGAGGAGCCATCAAAGAAATTCTGAAGACATCGAGGATTTTAATTATCAATTCATTTCATTTCATTTTTTGTATATTAGTGTAATAATTGCATTTCTAACTATCCTTGTTTGAGGACTCACATGTGTATATGGACGTGGATAATTTTTGTGGTGTATGGAGCATATTTCACCCCAGTCCGGGTGGGGCTCCACTTAAGTGTTTGAACTTAGGGTTAGGCATGCGGCTCTCTGAGTGTATTTCATCTTTATATCACATGTTCTTGATTGTAGGTTAGGAAACCAATAAGAATCTACGAGATCCACTCTATGTCATATGACTCAATGAGATGCATGTAAACATCGATCGATTTAGACAAAATTAACTCAAATTCTTTTCGCTAATAGTGGCATGTTTAGGTGTGGTTTCTTCGACATGCATGCATGTAGAGTAAATTTTAAAAACCAATTTTGCACATGCATGAAGAATGCTGGAGGCACTGTAAGTTTTTTATCTTGAGCATGCATCATGGTTTTATCATATGCATCCGCTTTTCTCAATCTCTATCTCTTGATTTGTGACCTAGGATATAAATAGAATTGGGAATGGTCGTTAGATGATGAATGCTTGATTTATGCTCACATTAGTTCAGTGATAACCTAAAGCATAAAATTGGAACTGTTAATGCAAGTCGACAAAAATAAAATGGAGAAAAATCAACCTAGGATTATGGGAGAGCAATACCCGCATTGTACACATATTTTGATTGCATGTTGAGAGGTGAGGACGTATCCCTAGGATAGTGCCCAAAACTTACTATTAATCACTACGTAATGGACTCAATTTTTTTATGATCACTAATAAAATTGATAAGATAAATGACCAACACTCCTTGGTCTTCATGTGTAAAGTTTGTGAAATCAAGGGTATCACTACTTACTTGGTTGAGCCTGATTGTGTATTTTCACCGAACCCTCCTGTAACCCTAATTGCTCCATCCCCATCTCCATAGATTCAATCATCACTGGAGATTCAACCATATTTGTAAATCCATTCCCCCTCTAACCCTAACAGATAATTGACCATCCCACTCTCAGTTCTATATCTAAATACTTAGGCTACTCTTCAATCTAAGTATAGGGGGAACTATATTGTTCACCTAGGGTCCTTATTGCATATCTCTCTACTTAGGCTCTTCTCAACCTAAGTATGGGGGGATCTGAGCCCCTGTCACTTCTCTTCTCCACTCATTTGATCCCTCCTTCTTATACTTAGGTTATTCTTAACCAAAGTATAGGGGGATATCCTGAGTCAGTTCTCGTATTCTCTTCTATATTTTGGCATGAGATATTGCTTCATATTACTCTGTGCTATGAGAACATAGCAAATGCTAAGTATATGGGGGTGTCATATATACTTCATATATACTTTAGCCATAGCTCATATTTTGAAATTTTTGAAAAATTTTGGAGCTAGGGTATATTATTCAGTGAACTGATTTTCATAAAAATGCTTATAAATGATTGAAAATTTTTCTAACTATGTGACATTGTTTTGAAAAATATTTGACAATGGTTTGAAAAATGGGATTTGACTCATTTTGACGTTTGAAAAATATTTTGAAAATCTATACATTATGTGACATGGTTTAAAAAATTCAAAATGCTTTCAAAAATAAGGGATTAAATGAGACCAGACTGTGTTTTTCTAACCTTATTCAAAAATCCTCATAAAAAAACCAAAAAATTAAAAACTTTTCTTTAGTAGCGATTCTGATTATTGAGCTTAAAAATGAGTAGCTACTTCTCAGTGAGGGAACTATGGTCTCTCTTAGTATAGTGGGTGGTTAAAAGACAATGTGTATGGCACCCTCTTGAAGTAATACGGGTAGCCATCTGATGATCTATATTTAAAACTGTACTAGCTAGAAGTAGACAATGTGTATGGCAACCTCTTGAAGTAATACGGGTAGTTGTCTGACGATCTGTATTTAGACCCATACTGGCTAGAAGTAGATGCAACGAGTCATATGAGGTTAGGCCAGTCATTATTTCTCTAAAGAAGCTAAAAAAATCACAAAATCGTTAACCTTGGAGTTGATGTATTCTTGAGAAAGTCACTATCACTCAAGGCTTTAGGATTTGAGAACAATTGGTTTTTGAGGTCTTAAGAGTTTGAGTTAACCAGCCTTAGTCATTAGGGTTTGAGACTTAATAATCCACACTTCCATAGTTTGAAAGATATGAGCACTATAATGCACTCTTAATCTATACCTTTTAAGAATATTATGAGTACATCACTTTCATAACTGCGTGAATGATGAGATGAGTTGAGATTTCACTTGAGGGACTGGGAATGGAGATTTGAGTCTAGACTTGATTTGATGATGCTCGAGGATGGGATAAAGTCGATGAAGGCTTCATGAAACCTGAGTGTCAACAAACCCTGGCCAGTGTGCGAACAAGTTCTCATGCTATCTTTTGGCATTGACCTATGTGCCAGGGTGTGATGAAACTAAATAAATTTTTGATCCGTGTGTGCTAACTTGGTAAAAGCAGGGGAGCTAGCCTACTTGAAAAAGAAAAGTAATGTGAATGAGAAGGGCTCGCAAATACAAAGTCAATTTCAAAGAGCTTACACCAAAGGCGAGCGCTCCCAAACATTTCAAAGTATCCATTTGGACCAAAGCTATCAGGATCAAGGAGTCAGGCTTGCACACAAAAAGGGCTCTGCATCGTATAGTGATACAAGTTTGGGTGTTGAAGGTATCTTAGATACTCAGAAGAGACACACCCCAGTGTACTCCTAGGAAAACAAGTGCAGACAACTCCGAGCTCTTTTGATGGGCATGTTGATCAATAAACAAAAAATATATGTGTTGAGTAATGAGGCATTCGAGAGGACCCATGTTCCAATGAGAGGGAGATAAGAAAATACACAAACCTACGCCCTCCATCATCTGGCCTTCCATCTACACTTTCGAGTCTGACAAACTACTGAGACAGTGGATTGAACGCATGAAATGACTTATTCCCTAGTGTTGAGGATTAGTCTTGAGGAGAGTCTCTTGGATTATTACTTTGGGTGACATATCGACTCGACTCTCATGATTGCAGTACAGTAAATGTCATATACTTATATTATATGTACAAATAGAGAGTCTGAAAATTAGAGAAGTTGGATTCCTTTTGACTAAAGCGTGGTTCAGCTCAGAATTTTAGGATCACTCAAGTCCTTGGTCCTTGATGAATTAAGCCTTGAAAATTCACATACACTATCAGATATTAATCCGATTCTTTCATTCTTTAAAATGCTCGAGGATGAGCATGGTTTGAGTTTAGGGAGTGATGAATCTCTTATTTATCATCACTATATCCCTTTATTATACTCTGATCTTGAACAAATCAATAAATTGTGCAATTAATTCTCTTTAATTAACAGCTAACCCCTATTTTATAATTAGTCCTAATTATTGTATAAAATTAACTCCTCTTTTATTTTTTATTTTTTTTTATTTTTATTAAAAATACCAAAAAATTAAATTAATTATTGTATATATTTATTTTACCTTTAAAATAAGTCAAAAATACAAAAAATGCAGAAAAATAAAAAAATGGTGTTTTTATTCATTAAAATGCTTCCAAAATTTTTACTTTGTTTATTTGATTTCTTTTGATTTTTGTTTCAACATGAAACTTGTATATCTCATCGAGATCTACAACTTTCATGTTTTGACTTTTTTTTCTAGTTTTGCATCCTTTTATTTTCCTTATTTTAGCTTTTTGAATAATTTTATTGGGCCATGTGGCGTTATCTGGAGTCCCCCTAGAGTCACCACGTGGCTTGTTCCCCTTCTTCCACCTTCCATCCTCCTGGGTCGTCCGATCATGCCTCTTGATTTCATAATGATTGCTCTTCCCTGCTCCTCTGCCACATCGTTGGATCTGATCTCTGATATGATCTAGCCCGCTCCCTCGTACCCTACTCCTGGTCGTTGGATCGCACAATCCAATGGTCACCACCTCATCTCCCTTATCCAACTCTTCCTCTATCCCACGATCACCTCACCGAACTCCACTCTTTAATCATTTTCCCCAGCCATTACCCCCACCATCTCCACTCATCAATGCCACCTCCATGTATCCCTCTCACCTGACATTCTCGCCTGACCATTACTCCCTCTTGATCCGCTCATAGGGCCAATGTATAGTCGTTAGTCGCACCCCCTCCACCATCTTGTAACGACCGGAGAACCTCCTACAAATTCTTCGCCTTTGCCCACATACCACTTGTCCACCATTCACTGGCCAAGGGCTAGGCCCTCTCCTCCCTCCTATGATAGAGGAGAGGAGGATCGAGGGTCGAAGACTCCCTCTGAGTCGCGGTGTCGACCCTTGGTTGCCATGGCCAAGTCACGGTACCTCCAGCGTCCATTCGAGCTCCGAGGGTAGGTTGCCCTCGATGAGATCAAACCAGAGCTCAGTCCAAGCCACAAGTCCTGCTCCACCGCTACCTCCTTCTTCGATCAGGTAAGATTTCCTTCTTCTTTTTATTTTGTTTTCTCTTATTTTTCTACATGCACACACAACTCTCCCCATTCGATTCAACACATCAACACCTTCGTCGGACCTCCCTCTCCTTCGTAGGAGGTCCAGATGACCTTCTCGTTCCTCTGTGACCCCCTCCACTCTAGGCCATCTCCTCCGTTGGAGGCGGAGGAGATCACACCACAGGCTCCCCCTTAGCTACCCGATAGTCCGCCATATCACTTCTCTACGCTTCAATTTACCATTTGTTGCCTTCTACATATCACAATCTTCAATGATCGGAGCTGACATCACTGCTCTGATCTAGAGCTCCTACGCCGATGATGGAGCATCACGTCGTCGTTCTATCCACCGTCAGCTCTTCCTCGCTCGAACCAGACCTTCGCATGCCTCCTTCGATACTTCTCCAACATTCAGCACTCGAGGAAGCATGTGGTGGAGCTCCAGGAGGGTCGTCGGAGACCCACCTTCTCCGTCACATCAAAGAAGACGACGGTGTAAGCCCAAACTACAGATGTCATCATATTATTTTGATCGAACGATACTGATCTTGCTCCAGCCTCGGTGCCCGATTAAGGGGCTCGGTGGACTCGAAGCAATGATGAAGCACGGAGGCTATGCCACATGGCCTCCGAACCTGCAGCCGACCGACCCTCTGCCCGAGCCTGGCCCGCACGCGTATCTTGCGCGTGTGGGTTGGGTAATTTACATCTATGCACTGTGAACTTCTAGAATTTGACCAACCCAGGTGCACGTGCCCCACATGTCGCACCTGGGAAAATTATAAAGGGGCCCCATCGGCATTTCAAAATTACATAAATGCCCCTATCATGACTAAAATGCTTATTTTATCTCTTTGTTTTCCATGTTTTCTTGCAATTATTCCCCTAGACTCTTTTATTAATATCTTTAGCATATGATTTCCAATTAAGTTGATCTCAGTTTCATTTTGTTGCTAATTTTATGCTCTTCCTCGTGGTAATATTTAATCACTGCTTTGACCTTATTCAATATGCTAAATTTTAAATATTTTAAGTGTCCATTGATCTCTAATTAAATGCCATGAATTGAACTATGAATCATTTGTATGCATCAATTGCTACTGAAACTGATTTTTTCTTAATGCTCAATGATTGGATTAATTTGGGGTATATTCATGCATCTCATTATGTTTGCATTGATTTGCATAATGTTGCATAGTACATTACTTTTACTTTGCATAAAATTGAATAAAAAAAGTGCATATCATTCATGCATCACATGCATTACATATCACTCTGTTGCATTATTTTATGCATGATATTGGTCATCATTCTGTAACCTTGCACCTTTGTCTTGTCTTGCGTGACTTTTGCATTGTTGTTTGCATCATTTTATGCATCATTATTTGCATTGTTTTGTGTGCATATGTGCATCATATGTCTTAGGTTAAGAGAATCAATCACTCAATTTAAATATTTTATATCTGACTAATATTCGAGGAGGCTCGTGTCCCTGTGTTCAACCTTGGTGTGTTTGCCAAGTAAAATTTTCACCACATATTCAGACGTGTAGTAATTCTGCATAAATCCATTTTCACCTCATGTGCTACGATAAAACGATGATATTAAAGAGATGATTTTGTGGTTTATCAGATGGCGTCATTATTGGGAATGACACACGCTTGTTACTCGGAAGGATATAGAGACTAGATGGAAGTAGTATTTTCATAAGCTTTTCATTGGGAATGGAAACGAGATATCCCTATGAAGGAATGCTACCTAAATCGTGCAAGCTATAGACAGATACAAAAGAAGGAATCTATAGATGGATCTTGGAGGTAGTGAATGTTACATGAATCGTGCAAGCTATAGACGGATACAAAGGAAGGAACTAGAGGAGGCCTTAAAGGTTATGAAACCTAGGCTTTAAAGGGTATGACTTGATGATATTCCTATAGAATTTTGAAGAGTTCTACGTAAACATAGTTTGACTTGGCTCACAAATTTAATCAGTGTTATTTGTTGAAGAAAGGAAATGCCTGAAGAATGGAGGAAAAGCATTGTGGTGTTTCTTTATAAGAATAAAGGAGACATTCGAAATTGTATGAATGATTAATCTGTGATTCATCACTTTAAAAGTTGAAAATAGAGCTTTGTTCCCAAGTAATTAGCTGCATATTTCCACTTATATTGCATAATTAGAATTCATGCATGTATAAATAATATCTGCATTTTAGCATTCATATTCGCATTAAATAAGAAGCCAAATTCACTTGTAAATAATCACCTGTATATTCATCATATTTTACCTATTTGTATATATTCTATACTAACTCCAAATCCAATAAAACCAACTCTATAGTGTATATATTACTAATACTAATTAAAGAAAGATATCAAAAAAAATACTAACTTGTAAAATTGACCAATAAAACATGAGTACAAGTTTGGAACTAGGAGCCTTAAAACGCACATATCTCTCTCATACAGTGTCTAATTTAGGTCTACTCATTTTAAAGTAATATACATTCAAAGACCTTCAAAACAAGACCAATTTCATTAAAATCGGAGATTGTATGCAAAACTTGGGTTTTGGGCCCCTATTGTATATTGTACATATTGACCTTTTTACCCTTGTATTTTATCTTTTTATTTTCTTAATTATTAAAAATCTAAAAAATAGATTAAATTGTAAATATTCTTTTCATATTTTCTTTATTTTTATTTTGATTATTCTTTTATTTAAAAATGACAAAAAAATTACAAAAGATAAAATGTGGTATTTTATATCTATAAGGTACCACCCAAAAAATACATTTTGTACAAATGACTTCTTTTGATTTTCGGCCCTTCACCAAAGTTGTAGATCTTGTCGAGACAAGCAACTTTTATGTTGACCACTTTTTGATTTAACCCCTTTTGTTATTTCTTTTCGATTTTTCTTTACATTTTTTTTTATTTTCCGGGGGCAACACGTGTAGGGATGAGCATTGGGTTGGGCCGGCCTGGCCCAGCCTGAAGCCTAGCCCAAAAAGCCTGGCTCGGCCTAGGCACAAATGAACATCGGCCTGGGCTTGGGCCCAATATTTAGGCCCAAAAATTTTTTGGGTCGGGCTCGGGCTTGGCTCGGCCCAGCCCGACCCGGCCCAAGGGCCCGGCCCAAAGAGGGCCCGAACCATTTCCCATATCATACATGTATGAAAACTCCCACCTATTTCATGTACACTCCCTTCTTGTATCTCGTCTTCATACAATGTTTATAAATCAAGAAAGACAGGCGTGTGACATATGAGTTGTTGATCATTGTATTTCAATTCAGTATTAATTTTCCTTAATTAGTCTTTGGTTTTGATTGTATTGGTTATTCTTGGATTTGTTAGTATTTATTTTTCAATCAGAATATTTTCTATTATTGAACCTTTACCCAATATAGGTCTTATGCCCATTTTTTAACATGTAAGGTCTGGTGCACCTATTGTTAACTGGCTAAGTTTGTTTCACTCTTTCAGTTTATATACATGTCAGACATTAATGGTATCCGACATTGAGTGCACGTGTGAAAAATGAGATATCATCGGATTTGGTAGAATCGAATTTTACTAGTTTCACAAGTATTATGGAACATGTTTTAAACAAATTTAGCGTTTGTAACTTGAGTTGAGAATAACTTGAAACAAAAGACTCAAAGTTAATAGTCTCTAACGGGTGGCGATGGGCCGGTCCAGCCCAAGCCCAGCCCAAAAGAATTCGGCCGGGCATGGGCTTGGGCCGAGCAAAAAAGATTTTGCGGGCCTAAGCCCAGCCCAAGGCCCGAATTTTTTAAGCGGGCTTGGGCCTGGGCCCTTCAGGGCCCGGCCCAGCCCGGCCCATGCTCATCCCTAAACACGTGGCGGCTCCTGGAGCTGCCACGTGTCACCCCATTTTTATTATTATTTTCAGAATTTAATTTATTTTATTTATTTATTTATTATTATTATTATATTTAATTATTTATTTATTTACATTTATTTATTTATTTTAGTTTTTTTATTATTTTATTATTTTATTTTACCTTTATTTTCTCTTCTTTATTTTTAGTAGCCTACACATTTTACTTATTATATTTTTATTTTATTTTATTTTCTCCCTTTTACTTCTTCTTTACTTGTCTTCCACTCCAAGCCACCATTTTCTCCACTTCCTCCATCATTCTCCCCACTTTCTCCAACTCTTTTCCAACTTCCTCCTCTTTATATCCACATCTCCATCATTTTCGGCATCCGCCCTTTCGAGAGAAGTGAGGTCGAGCCCCTTTAACCTTCAGCTGACAGCTGTAGGAGACGAGTTGAGCGACGACAACCTCAAAGGCGAGATTCGCGGCATCACATTGCCATATCGCGAGCTTCCAAGCAAGCTCGCTCAGCTTCAAAGGACTCCGCCATCCTTCTTGAGGCCACGACGGAGGCCGCAAATCACAGCCTCATCCTTCGGAGAAATCACAGGAAAGTATCTCTCTCTCTTTTCCTTTATTTTTTTTATCTAACAAATTTTTTGTTTAACATCTTATCATCATATCATCACACAAAGACCACATCATCATCATCATCACAAACATTCACATACCACGACCATCATTATCCTACATCCTACACCACCACTCCATTGCATTCTCATTCCATTTTATTTTTATTTACAAAAACAACAACAACAAAATAGCAAAAAAATAGGAAAAAAAGTTGCAGGTTCAGCGGCAGCCCACCAGGAGCACCGCCCCTCCGCCGGCGCGCTGCCCCTCGCTCTAAGTGCGGCCACCAACTGCCCGCACTCTGCCCCGACCATCGGCGACCAGCCCAGCTGCCACGCGTCCCTGCACCAGCCGTAGCATGCGCGCGGCCGCCAGCGCAACCGCAACGACCACCAGACCCAGCGACCAACTCCGCCCATAGCCGTTCGCCACCTGCATGCCCTCCAGCTCCCCCAACCGCGTGTGGTTGTGCACCATCGCAAACGCGCAGTCCTGCAGCCCAGCACCGCCACGGATCCTTCCGCGCTCTGTCGTGTCACGTCCTGCGATCGCCCCTTGCCTCACGGGGCGACCGACTCCCAGCGCGAGCAGTGCGCTCCGCCGCGCCTCCCCTCTTGACAGTTGACCAAGGCACGACCCTCCATCCACGTGCCGACCCCGGCGCTCCGCCTGCTCGCACAGTAGCCACGTCCCCGTCGGCCCGCGCAGCCCTTGGCACTTCCTGCATGTAGCCATCGACCTCAGCACCAGAGTGTGGAAGCTCGCGCTCCGTGCCGCCAACATCACGACGCCCTCTCGCTCCGCCGTCGTAGCCTCTCCTCCCTCTTGATCTGACTTCGTGCCCTAGCTTGGGGGTACAAGTTTGAAACCATTGAAGGTCTTTATTTCTTTCATTTTTTTATTTTTGGTAAAATTGCATTTATATCCTTTCATGTTTGTGTATTTACAAAAGCGTCTATTTTTACATTTTAGTTAGTTTTTCTTTATTTCTGTATTGCAAAGACACTCCTGACTTAGATCATTAATTTGGATAGTCATCTAGCATCAATTTTTAATCAAAAAAATAATATTTTGTAAAACATATAAATCTTTATTTCTTGCCTATTTATTTGTATTTTTGTGAACATTTGATATTTCATTAAAAATCAGAGTTTGAAATTCAGTGATATTTTACCCATTTTTGCTCTGAAATTCGCACATAATCAAATATTGCTCTAAAAATTGTGAAAAATTCATATTTGATGCCTCTAATTGTGCTTTAACTACTATCCAAATTTCATACAAACTGGAGTTGTATTTTGCATAAAATAAGTTCCTTAGTGATTTAGGTAAATGATTTTTAACTAAATCCACAAAGATCATTTTTGAGAAATTTCAATTCTCCTTGATTCCTTATTAAAATATCTATTTGAGATAATTCTTTCTCTGGATAATTTTATTTCGTGGATTTATTAAAATTTAAATACTCATAGTCACTCTTTTTTCAATACAAAATTCATAAAAAATCATAAAGTGTCAGAAATTTCTAAAAAAATAATGTAACTTTCTTTCATCATATTTAACTTCCAGTAAATTTTTCGTAAATTTCTCATATCATTTGCACGAAAAATTGATAAAAAACCAAAAAGTTTGCATTTTTTCATTATTGCATTTTAAATCTAAAAATTCCAAAAAAAACATATTTTGCATTCATCGTTGGATTAGGTATTTAAGAAAAATACAACTTGGTTGATTTGAATTAATTTTGCATTAAAATTAAATTTGGTTAAGTCGGTTATTTTTTTGTTAACTTAATTCAATCCAAGTCGTGCATTGCATTTTTTATCGCATAAAAATTTAAAAAAATCACACTTGGAAAACCGCAATCTAGTTCATCTAATCTAATTCGAAGTTGTTCCTTTGCCTCCTTGAGTCAACCTTGGGGCTTTCCCAGTTTAAAAAACATAAAATCGCACATTAGCTAATTCATCGATTCTTCGTCCCGTGCGGTTATTTTTTATCGATCCGGATTTATCTGACTGCAACAAAATCATTAATTTGACACTATCAAAAAAGTAGATTCAGTGTCAATAAAATGGCATTGTTACCGGGGAGGCAAGTGGCTTAGGATCACTTTAGAAAATTAGATTTACGTTTTCCATTCATTCGGGTAGTCTGATCCCCGAACCACTTTGTAATTATTCCATTTTTTTCAACTATTTTTTATTTATTTATTTGTCTATCTCTTTTAACAGAATTTTTATCGTTTTGTACGAGGGCTCGGTGGACTTGGAGCGGCTTTCTTGAAGTCGACGCATCTCGAAGTGCATCGGAGGTTGACGATTTGTGGATTAAGTCGGTTGTTGAGACGCCAAAAAGATTTTCATTTTTTTAACTTGTAAAAAAAGTTTGCATTTCTAGTGGTTCCCATTTGGGTTCTTGTGCGTGTAACTGAATAAAAAGAGTCTATGTGTTGTGTGGTTGCTTGACGTAGGATAGAACCTGCACTCACGGCTCTTAGAGCTTCCTAGGACCGTTTGTACTCGTAATATTTAGGACCACACTTCACCATTAAAAGACGTACTTAAACCGCAGGACTTTAACCAAATTTGAATTCGTTCTTCACTCAATAATAGTACTGCCTGTCTAGGAGTGGTTTTTCTCGTTTGCATTCATATAGTGTAAAATATCAATTCAGTATTGCATCCTGCATTGTAGAGAGATGTAGGTAATGTAAGTCTTCTTACTCAAGCATTCATCATCGTTTTCTAGATTGCATCGGCTTTTCCCAATTCTCTCTCTCGATTTTTCTAACCTAGGATAAAGGAATTGGAACTGGACGGTAGACATGATTGCTTGTGTGGATTAATATCAGTGACAACTAATCTCTAAAATCGGGACTACTAATTGAATTGGACCAAAAACATTAACTAAAATTAACCCTTTTTTGCGGGAGAGTAATCCCGACCTTGATTTCGGGCTAAGTGAGGGTACAGAGTGTGTGTGCACACCGTAAGGCAGAGCCAAAATCCCTGCCTTCCATATCGTGTAACACGATCTGAGCAAATATCACAAGCTGAACTATGGGTTCAACTGACCAGCGTCAAGTAGCCTCCTCCTACTCCGGTAGGTAGATAGGGGCGAAATTGCGGTGCACTGTGACAAGTTGCTAGTAGCCTCCGCCTGCTCCGGCAGGTAGATAGGGGCGAAGTTACAGCCTTATCAGCCTCCGCCTACTTTGTAGGTAGATAGGGGCAGGTCCTTGAACTTTCGGCTGGTGATAGGAGCGGAGAAAGGAAGGGTGTTGGTATCTTAGGCGATAGGTTAAACAGGGGAGACGCGTCCGGCTTTGAGCCGACTCCCCTATAGGTTGTGTAACCTTTGCTACTTGCTTGAAAAATCACACTTAAAATCAACCAGATTAATCAGACCCGACTTCGGGCCCTTCACCGTGTTGAGTGTGAACTCAGGGTTTGCTCTTTTGTTTGTCTTTGTGTCTGTCTGTGTACGTTATCCTGTGTAATTGCAAGTTTTCTACCTCAATCTGCTTACATTCATCATTTCCTCTTCAAGATGTCGGGATATTGGTCCCCATACCCTGAGACCTCTGGTCATTCCTCCTCGACCATATACCGTTCATCTTTGTCTTCTCCTTCTTCCATGTATCCCCCACCATCTAGGGGAGACCCTTACCCATGGATGGTTCCACCTCGATCCGATTATGAAGTCAAACCTTTGACTGACTTCTCCACTTCTGCACATTTCTCACCTACTCCATATTCTAACACACTGGATCCACTTCCATCTTAGGCTGACTGTCCTTATTCTCGAGAGCTTGCTGGAATCAATGATCCATATGAAGAGCAAGCCACTGCTGAGACAGATGACTGGCTGAATAACTTGGTCGATCAAACAACCCGAATGGAGAGGCATGCACCTTATAATCTTCCTGACTTGATTGATCCTAGTAATCAAGCCTACATTGACTAGCCTTCATATCACACATTCGGAGAGCCTACTCATTCAAGAGCTTGGACTCATGAGATAGACTTACCAATCCCCCGTTCATTGACTCCATTACATGAGGCTCCGACCGATATCTGCCACACAAATAATACATACTCGACCCAGAATTACATGCCAGAGTCTAGATATGTTGAGTATGAGATCCCAATATCTCGGCAGTATCCTCCAATTGAGCAGAGCTCTCCCATGATTCGTCGTGAGAATTTTTTGGAGGATCTCGACTTATCGTGAAAAATGAATCATTTGGTAACAAGTTGAGAGATGTCATGGAAATATTGCACTCAATTTCTGCCAGCTTGGGAATGAAAGTGAAAAGGACATGAGTAGTTTTGAGGTTGAAAATAGAGAAAACATTAGGGAACCCACACACTATGTACAGCTGGAGTCGATTCTACCTCCCTCTTCTACTAACCACTTACCCTCCAATCTATAGTCCAGTCATTCATCTACCAAAAACACCAAAAAATTGAAAATCCCAAAAAATCCAAAAACATTGAAAAATCAAAAAATCGTATAAAAATTGAAAATGAAAAGGACCTAAAAAATTAGATCCTGCCCTAAGGGAAGCACTCGATGAAGAATTGATTTTGAAATTTCCCTTAATAAAGGCCATATATCACTTCCCCGACCTCAAGAGATTTGTAAAGAGTAAAATAATGCCCAAGAGGTGGGGTAATAAGAGAACAAGGACTGAAAGACACATAGTGTTTATCGCCACCTCCTTGGTGATGGGGAGAAAGACCAAGAGTCGCAGAGTGAAAGGTTGCCTAGAGTTGAATGTGAAATCAGACACTACCTTTACCCATGCAAGAATCAATGATGACTCACCGATAAATATCCTCCTGACCTCTGTATTTGACAAGCTCAAACTTAGAGCACTTAGGAAGGCGAGAGAGATCGTTCAGCTAGCTGATCGATCTATCAAACGGTCGAGAGGAACCATTTCAGTCATCATTACTTTCCACGGTGCTCTACTCCAGGTAGACTTCACAGTCATTGACATTAAGCACCGAGGAGAGTTCTCCCAGTCTCTGATTATTCTCGGGAAGCCGTTCTTAGCCTTGGCTAAGGCGACTATAAATTGCAAGACTCAGGAAATCGGTTTTACAGCATTGGGAGCGCTTCGACCTCACCCATTCTTTGATACACTTTACTCTAAGGTGACCCGCATATCCGCTGACAGTCGTGACCATCGAGAGGTAGATGAGTCCCACCTCTCTGCTACACCTGAGAGACCAACTACATGGACGATCGTTGGTTCAGAGACTCCCCACACCTCCACTTCATCAACTGCTTGCACCACCACCATGACAGCTTCTAAGGAGGACTCACGACCAGAAGCTATCATTGAGTCGGACACGACCTTTGTTGATTTCCTTGACCATTTTGATGATCCGACACAAGAGCCCAATAATGCCAAGCCAACTGAGATCACTAACACCTTTCGAGATGTGTGCTAACCCTTCAGGGATATTACAATCTATATGGTAACTCATCTGATGAGGAACCCATGGTGTGCACCGCACCACATCCTGGACCTTCAAAGGAAACAACCAAGACTAAATTAACCTCACATAAAAACATGATTTCTCCCTCCTATAGTCAGTTATCTAGCGAGAGGAAGTCGAGAATTGATTCCTCGAGGTGTTCCCCCGAACCCCTCAAGGCGCATCGCTCTCATTTCCCTCTCAATGATTCAGGTTCTAGAAAACCGACTAAGAAAGTCTCCTTCAGCAATCCATAGAAGGAATTTTTAGAGGAATCCTCATGGGGTCCGGATAAGGTGGTTTATATGAGTGAACTCAGTTCGGTTGTTCTCAAGCCTTATCTAAGCAAGCAGCCGTGTGTCGACCCACATTGGACGATCCCCTCACCTCACAACTAATCATCTATGGACGATTCTGACAGCGACACACTTGTATATTACCCACCTCCTCGCACCTGCAAGAAGGTTCGTCACAAACCTTTTTGATCCCTGTATATTCTCACTCCTCGTATATATTTCTTTCCATCCCTCTCTTGTGATTCGAATCACTCGCCCCGGCTCCATATCGTTTCATCTTATGGCTATACTTAGGATGACCATATCCTAAGTATAGGGGGGAGAGTGACCTGAGTCTCTTCACCATTCGATGTATATTCTCTAGATCTCATCTATTCTCACACTCACTCATGTCCTATACTTAGGCTGACCAGAGCCTAAGTATAGGGGGAACCAATGCCCATCCTGTATATGAACTCCTCCATTTCCCCTCTTAACCTCGTTCGCCCCATTTTTTATCTTCTTCTACACTTAGGCTGCCAAAGCCTAAGTATAGGGGGAGGAGCGACTCTATACATTTTGTTATTTTAGCTCTCCTACGCTTAGCACAAGCTACGTCTTTTTCCTCGCTTTTCGTGCTCTGAGGACATAGCACACGCTAAGTATAGGGGGCGTGTATATATTACATATAAACTTTACCCATAGCTCATACTTTCATGTATTTTCACGTATTTTTGTATATATTATGCAATAATTACGAGTGGGTGAAAATTGAAAAAAATTGTAAAATACATGTATATTTGTATAATACTTGTAAAACTTTTGTAAATAAAAAAATTGTAAAATACATGTATACTTGTATATTGTATAACACTTGTATAATTTGTATAATACTTATTGTTGTAACATAGGAGGTATACTAAATTTTGAAAAAAAACACACACACGCAAAAAAACAAAAAAAACAAAAATAAAATGGGCTTCTTATTTACTCTTGCATATCATCCCTTCATTTAAAAAAAGAGTCTTGCATTTCATTCATCTACATAGCATGTCATCTACATCTCATCTGCATATCCTGCATATCCAAGTGAAAAGTTAGTGGGTTCTGAACCAAGTTATGAATAAATGATGAGGAGGGACTTGATTTGACATTAATCTACCTAATTTCATAGGAACCTTATAAGAACTGGATTAAGATTTTTCAGGTCAAGTGACTTAATTCTTTGAGTCCGCAAGTCTATGTTCACATGTCATCTTGATTAGTCTAAGTAGAATATTTCATGCACACAAACGATTCTTTTAGACAGTAACCTAACTTGGACAAGCACCATGCACTTAGCTCTTCATTGATGCGGTGGTGAGGAGGTAGAATCATTTGGCTTGGAGTAGCACATGGGTAGAAACATCCCTCCTCC
Organism: Ottelia alismoides; assembly: GCA_037367405.1. Taxonomy (NCBI): domain Eukaryota; kingdom Viridiplantae; phylum Streptophyta; class Magnoliopsida; order Alismatales; family Hydrocharitaceae; genus Ottelia; species Ottelia alismoides. Next base: position 135,384 of record JAZKJV010002392.1, on the reverse strand, counting down.
TCTAGGGAGAGAAGTGCATCTCAACCTAGTCTGGTGATGTTGACATCTAAGGACAGGATGTTGTGGGTTGCAATAATGCTTCAAAAGAGGGATAGTCTACTGGCTCAAGAGGAAAAACTCCTGATATACATGTTGCACCTTGTATATTGTTCAAAAAAAGAAAAAAATAAAAAAATGCAAGAACTCCAAAAAAATAAGACAGGCATGAGTGAAAATAAAGAACCTATCGGAGTATGTATATTAGCAAGAAGTCTGCAACTAGATGACTTGGCTACACTGGTCAGGCGTCCTGGGATAAGTAGCTACAGTGGCTACCGTCCATTCTTTTCTCCACGTCCTCCTCTTGAGCTGCTCGCACTTGAACTTAGAAGGGAATACTACATTCCTCAAGAAAAGAGTTATTGGACCAGGTAATAAGAGTTACCTTGTTAGAGTAGGCTGGTTCTTAGCTATTTCTGATGTGGAGAGCTAATATACACTTTCACGGTACAAGTAGGAATCATAGTCATCAGAAATTTGCGTATGAGAATTTGTTCTGACCTGACTGTTGAGGTGTCTTGAATAGAAGACTTGTGTAACTTAAAGTCTGTTAGGTCTTAAGTTCAGATCCCAATAATGTTCTACCATACAATAAATCCAAAGGTCGAGTCAAGCTCCATTTTCAACTTTTGTTCATGACCTTGGTATGGAACCCAAAATCAATTCACTTTTGCATTTTATTTTAGTTGCTCGGGGACTAGCAAGGTTTAAGGATAGGGGGTTGATGAATCTGTGATTCGTCACTCTAAAAGTTGAAAATAGAGCTTTGTTCCCGAGTAATTAGCTGCATATTTCCACTTATATTGCATAATTAACATTCATGCATGCATAAATAATATCTGCATTTTAGCATTCATATTCGCATTAAATAAGAAGATAAATTCACTTGTAAATAATCACCTGTATATTCACCATATTTCACCTATTTATATTTATTTTATGCTAACTCCAATTCCAATAAAACCAACTCTATAATGTATATATTACTAACACTAATTAAAGAAAAATATCAAAAAAATACTAACTTGTAAAATTGACCAGTAAAACCCGAGTCGAAGTTTGAAACTAGGAGCCTAAAAACTCTTATATCTCTCTCATACAGTATCCGATTTAGGTCTACTCACTTTTAAGTAACATACATTCAAATACCTTCAAAACAAGACTAAATTTATTAAAATCGGAGATCGTGTGCAAAACTTGGATTTTGGGCCCCTATTGTATATTGTACATATTGACCTTTTTGCCCTTGTATTTTATATTTTTTCTCTTAATTCTTAAAAATCCAAAAAAATAGATTAAGTTGTAAACATTCTTTTCATATTTTTTATTTTTATTTTGATTTTTCTCTTATTTAAAAATTACAAAAAAATACAAAAGATAAAATGTGGTATTTTATATCTATAAGGTATCACCCAAAAAATACATTTTGTACAAATGACTTCTTTTGATTTTTAGCCCTTCACAAAAGTTGTAGATCTCATCGAGATAAGCAACTTTTGTGTTGACCACTTTTTTATTTAAGCGCTTTTGTTATTTCTTTTCAATTTTTCTTTACATTTAATTTTTGAATTTTCTAGGGGCGATACGTGGCAGCTCTTGGAGCCGCCACGTGTCACCCCATTTTTTATTACTATTTTTGGAATTTATTTTATTTATTATTATTATTTAATTTTTAATTAAATATTTACATTTATTTAATTATTTTAATTTTTAATTTATTATTTTATTTTACCTTTATCTTCTCTTCTTTATTTTTAGTAGTCTACTCATTTTACTTATTATATTTTTATTTTATTTTCTCCCTTTAACTTCTTCTTTACTTGTCTTCCACTCCAAGCCACCATTTTCTCCACTTCCTCCACCATTCTCCCCACTTTCTCCAACTCTTTTTCAACTTCCTCCTCTTTATATTCACATCTCCTCCATCATTTTTCGGCATCCGCCAATTTGAGAGAATTAAGGTCGAGCCCCTTTAACCTTCAGGTGACAGTTGTAGGAGACGAGTTGAGCGACAACAATCTCAAAGGTGAGATCTGCGGCATCACCATTGCCGTGTCGCGAGCTTCCAAGCAGGCTCGCTCAGCTTCGAAGGACTCTGCCATCCTTCTTGAGGCACAACGGAGGCCGCAAATCGCAGCCTCACCCTTCAGTGAAATCACAGGTAAGTATCTCTCTCTCTCTCTCTTTTCCTTTATTATTTTTTTATCTAACAAATTTTTTGTTGAACATTTTATCATCATATCATAACACAAAAACCACATCATCACAAACATTCACATACCACCACCATCATTATCCTACATCCTACACCACCACTCCATTGCATTCTCATTCCATTTTATTTCTGTTTACAAAAACAACAACAAAAAATTTGCAAAAAAAAACACAAAAAAAGTTGCAGGTCCAGCGGCAGCCCACCAGGAGCGTCGTCGACCTCTACCGGCACGCTGCCCCTCACTCCAAGCGCGACCACCAACTGTCCGCGCTCCGCCCCGACCATCGGCGACCAGCCTAGCTGCCACGTGTCCCTGTACCAGCCCAGCCTGCGTGCGGCCGCCAGCGCAACCGCAATGACCACCAGACCCAGCGGCCAACTCCGCCCACAGTCGTTCGCCACCTGCATGCCCTCCAGCTCCCCCAGCCACACGTGGTCGTGCGCCACCGCGAACGCGCAGACCTGCAACCCAGCACTGCCATGCATCCTTCCGCGCTCAGTCATGCTGCGTCTCATCACCGCCCCTTGCCTCGTGCGACAGTCGATGCCCAGCGCGAGCAGTGCGCTCCGTCGCACCTCCCCTCCTGTCAACTGACCAAGGCGCGACCCTCCATCCGTGCACCGACCCCGGCGCACCTCCTTCTCGCACAGCAGCCACGTCCTCATCTGCTCGTGCCACCCATGGCACTTCCTGCGTGTAGCCCTCGACCTCATCGCCAACACGTGGAAGCTCGCGCTCCGCGTCGCCCTCTCGCTTCACCATCGTAGCCGATCCTCCCTCCAGGTCCGACTTCGTACCCTAGCTTGGGGTACAAGTTTTAAACCATCGAAGGTCTTTCTTCCTTTTATTTTATTTATTTTTTGTCAAAATTGCATTCATATCCTTTCATGTCTATGTATTTGCAAAAGGGTCCCTATTTACATTTTAGTTAGTTTTCCTTTATTTCTATATTGCAAAGACACTCCCGACTTAGATCATTAATTTGGATAGTCATCCAGCATCAATTTCTAATCAAAAAAATAGCATTTTGTAGAGCATCTATATCTTTATCTCTTGGCTATTTATTTGCATTTTTGAGCATTTGATATTTCATTAAAAATCAGAGTTTGAAATTCAGTGATATGTTACCCATTTTTGCTCAGAAATTCACACATAATCAAATATAGCTCTAAAAATTGTGAAAATTTCATATTTGATGCCTCTTTTAACTACTATCCAAATTTCATACAAATTGGAGTTGTCTTTTGCATAAAATAAATTCCTTAGTGATTTAGGTAAATGATTTCTAACTAAATCCACGAAGACCATTTTTGAGAAATTTCAGTTCTCCTGGATTCCTTATTAAATCATCTATTTGAGATAATTCTTTCTATGGATAATTTTATTTCATGGATTTATTAAAAATTAAATACTCGCAGTCACTCTTTGTTTAGTAAAAAATTCATAAAAATCATAGAGTATCAGAAAATTCTAAAAAAATTAATATAACTTTCTTTCATCATATTTAATTTTCAGTAATTTTTTCATAATTTTCTCATATCATTTGCATGAAATATTGCATAAAACCCCAAAAAAGTTTACATTTTTTCATTATTGCATTATAAATCTAAAAAAAATAAAAAAATACATTTTGCATTCTTCGTTGGATAAGGTTTTTAGGAAAAATACAACTTAGCTGATTTGAATTAATTTGACATTAAAATTAAATTTGGTTATGTCGATTTTTTTAATTAATTCAATCCAAGTCGTGCATTTGCATATTTTTTTATCGCATAAAAAATTAAAAAAAATCTCATTTGGAAAACCGCGATCTAATTCATCTAATCTAATTCGAGATTGTTCCTTTGCCTCCTTAAGTCGACCGTGGGGCTTGCCCAGGTTAAGAAAAACATAAAACCGCACATTAGCTAATTCATCGATTCTTCGACCCGTGCGGTTATTTTTGATCGATCCAGATTTATCTGACTGCAACAAAATCGTTAATTTGATACTATCAAAAAGGTAGATTCCAAGCCAATCAAATAGCGTCATTGTCGGGGAGGCAAACGGCTTAGGATCACTTTAGAAAATTAGATTTACGTTTTCCATTCATTCGAGAAGTATGATACCCAAATCACTTTGTAATTATTCCATTTTTTAACTATTTTTTATTTATTTATTTGTCTATATATTATAACATAATTTTTATCTTTTTATGCAAGGGCCTGGTGGACTTGGAGCGCCTTTATTGAAGTCGGCGCATCTCGAAGTGCATCGGAGGTCGACGATTCATGGATCAAGTCGGTTGTTGAGATGCCAAAAAGATTTTCATTTTTTTTCACTTGTAAAAAAAGTTTGCATTTCCAGCGGTTCCCATTTGGGTTCTCGCAAGTGTAACTGAATAAAAAGAGTCTCTGTGTTGTGTGGTTGCTTGACGTAGGATAGAACCTGCACTCGCGGCTCTTAAATCTTTATAGGACTGTTTGTGCTCGTAATATTTAGGACCACGCTTCAACATTAAAAGACGCACTTAGACCGCAGGACTTTAGCAAATCTAGAATTCGTTCTTCACTCGCTAATAGTACTGCATGTCTAGGAGCGGCTTTTCTCGTTTGCATTTCATATAGTGTAAAAATTTCAATTCAGTATTGCATCCTACATTGTAGAGATCTGGAGGCACTGTAAGTCTTCTTACTCAAGCATGCAACATAGTTTTCTCGAATACATCGGCTTTTCCCGATTCTCTCTCTTGGTTTTTCTAACCTAGGATAAAGGAATTGGGACTGGACGGTAGACGTGATTGCTTGTGTAGATATCATTGACAACTAATCTCTAAAATCGGCACTGCTAATTGAATTGGACCTAAAAAATTAACTAAAATTAACCCTTGTTTGCGGGAGAGTAATCCCGACCTTGATTTCAGGCTGAGTGAGGGTACAAAGAGTGTGTGTGCACCGTAAGGCAGAGCCAAAATCCCCGCCTTCCATATCGCGTACCCCGATCCGAGCAAATATCACAGGCTGAACTATGGGTTCAACTGACCAACGCCAAGTAGCCTCCGCCTACTCTGGTAGGTAGATAGGGGCGAAATTGCGGTGCACCGTGACAAGTTACTAGTAGCCTCCGCCTGCTCCGGCAGGTAGATAGGGACGATGTTATAGCCTTGTCAGCCTACGCCTACTCTGTAGGTAGATAGGGGAAGGTCCTTCAACTTTCGGCTGGTGATAGGAGCGGAGAAAGGAAGGGCGTTGGTATCTTAGGTGACAGGTTAAACAGGGGAGACGCATCCGGCTTTGAGCCGACTCCCCTATAGACCACGTCACCTTTGCTACTTGCTTGAAAAATCACACTTAAAATCAACCAGATTAATCAGACCCGACTTCGGGTGCTTCACCGTGTTAAGTGTGAACTTAGGGTTTGCTCTTGCATTTATCTTTGTGTCTGTCTGTATTTGTTATCCTGTGTAATTGCAAGTTTTCTACCTCAATCTGCTTACATTCATCATTTCCTCTTCAAGATGTCGGGATATTGGTCCCCATACCCTGAGACCTCTGGTCATTCCTCCTCGACCATATACCGTTCATCTTTGTCTTCTCCTTCTTCCATGAATCCTCCGCCAACCACGGGAGACCCTTACCCGTGGACGGTTCCACCTCAACCTGATTATGTCTACTTCTTCGCATTTCTCACCTACTCCATATTCTAACACTCCGGATCCACTTCCATCTTGGGTTGACTGTCCTTGTCTCGAGAGCTTGCTGGAATCAATGATCCATACAAAGAGCAATCCCCTGCTGAGACAGATGACTGGCAGAATAACTTGGTCGATCGAACAACCCGAATGGAGAGGCATGCACCTTATAATCTTCCTGACTTGATTGATCCTAGTAATCAAGCCTACATTGACCAGCCTTCATATCACACATTCGGAGAGACTACTCATTCAAGGGCTTGGACTCTTGAGCTAGGCTTACCAGTCCCCCATTCATTGACTCCATTACATGAGGCTCCGACCGATATCTGCCACACAAATAATACATACTCAACCCAGAATTGCATGCCAGAGTCTAGGTATGTTGAGTATGAGACCCCAATATCTCAGCAGTGTCCTCCAATTGAGCATAACTCTCCCATGATTCATCATGAGAATTTTTTGTAGGATGATATTTCGCAACTTATCGCAAAAAATGAATCATTTGGTAACAAGTTGAGAGATGTCATGGAAATATTGCACTCAATTTCTGCCAGCTTGGGAATGAAAGTGAAAAGGACATGAGTAGTTTTGAGGTTGAAAATAGAGCAAACATTAGGGAACCCACACACTATGTACAGCTGGAGTCGATTCTACCTCCCTCTTCTACTAACCACTTACCCTCCAATCCAGGTCTGATTATTCATCCTCCAAAAATACCAAAAAATTGCAATTCCCAAAAAGAGCAAACATTGAAAAATCAGGAAATCACATAAAAATTGAAAATGAAAAATACCTAAAAAATTGGATCCTATCCTAAGGGAAGCACTCGATGAAGAATTGATTTTCAAACTTCCCTTAATAAAGGCTATAGATTACTTCCCCAACCTCAAGAGATTTGTAAAGAGTAAAATGATGCGCAAGAGGTCGAATAATAAGAGAACAAGGACTGAAAGACACAGTGTCTATGGACACCTCCTTGATGATGGGGAGAAAGAGCAAGAGTCGCAGAGTGAAACGGTTGCCTAGAGTTGAATGTGAATTCAAAGACACTACCTTTACCCATGCAAGAATCGATTATGACTCATCGATAAATATCCTCCCGAACTCTGTATTTGACAAGCTCAAACTCAGGTCACTTAGGAAGACGAGAGGGATCGTTCAGCTGGCCGATCAATCTATCAAATGGTTGAGAGGAACCATTTCAGTCATCATTACTTTTCAAGGTGCTCTACTCCAGGTAGACTTTACAGTCATTGACATTGAGCACCGAGGAGAGTTCTCCCAGTCTCCAATTATTCTCGGGAAGTCGTTCTTAGCCTTGGCTAAGGAGACTATAAATTGCGAGACTCGGGAAATCGATTTTACAGCATTGGGAGCGTTTCGACCTCATCCATTCTTTGATACACTTTACTCTAAGGTGACCCACATATCCGCTGACAGTTGTGACCATCGAGACGTAGATGAGTCTCACCTCTCCGCTACACATGAGAGACCGACTGCCTGGACGACCATTGGTTCAGAGACTCCTCGCACCTCCACTTCATCAACTGCTTGCACCACCACCATGGCAGCTTCTAAGGAGGACTCACGACCAGAAGCTATCATTGAGTCGGACATGACCTTTGTTGATTGCCTTGACCATTTTGATGATTCAACACAAGAGCCCAATAATTCCAAGCCAACTGAGATCACTAGCACCTTCTTAAGATGCGTGCTGACCCTTCAGGGATAGTACAATCTATATGGTGACTCACCTGATGAGGAACCCATGGTCAGCACCGCACCACATCCTGGACCTTCAAAGGAAACAACCAAGACTATAACCTCACATAAAAACATGGTTTCTCCCTCCTCTAGTCAGTTATCTAGAGAGAGGAAGTCGAGAATTGATTCCTCGAGGTGTTCCCCTGAACCCCTCAAGGCGCGTCGCTCTCCTCTCCCTCTCAATTATTCAGGTTCTAGAAAACCGACTAAGAAAGTCTCCTTCAGCATTCCAGAGAAGGAATTTTCAGAGGAATCCTCATCGGGTCCGGATAAGGTGGTTTATATGAGTGAACTCATTTCGGTTATTCTCAAGCCTTATCTAAGCAAGCAGCCATGTGTCGACCTTCATTGGACGATCCGTTCACCTCACTACTAACATCTGAGGACGATTCTGACAGCGACACACTTGTATATTACCCACCTCCTCGCTCCCGCAAGAAGGTTCGTCACAAACCTTCTTGATCCATGTATATTCTCACTCCTTGTATATATTTATTTCCCTCCTTCTCTTGTGATTCGAATCACTCACCCCGGCTCCATATCGTTTCATCTTATGGCTATACTTAGGATGACCATATCCTAAGTATAGAGGGAGAGTGACCCGAGTCTCTTCACCATGTGTTGTATATTCTCTAGATCTCATTGATTCTCACACTCACTCATGTCCTATAGTTAGGTTGACCAAAGCCTAAGTATAGTGGGAACCGATGCCCATCATGTATATGAACTCCTCCATTTCCCTTCTTAACCTCGCTCGCCCCATTTTTTATCTTCTTCTACACTTAGGCTGCCAAAGCCTAAGTATAGGGGGCGGAGCGACTTCTATATATTTTGTTATTTTAGCTCTCCTACGCTTAGCACGAGCTATCTTTTTCCTCGCTTTTTGTGCTCTGAGGAAATAGCACATGCTTAGTATAGGGTGGCGTGTATATATTACATATATACTTTACCCATAGCTCGTACTTTCATGTATTTTTTCACGTATTTTTCTATATATTATGCAATAATTACGGGTGGGGAAAATTGAAAAAAAAATGTAAAAACATGTATATTTGTATAATACTTGTAAAACTTTTGTTAATAAAAAATTGTAAAATACATGTATACTTGTATATTGTATAACACTTGTATAATTTGTATAATACTTATTGTCGTAACATAGGAGGTATACCAAATTTTGAAAAAAAACACACACATGCAAAAAAACAAAACAAAACAAAAAAGGGCTACTTATTTACTCTTGCATATCATCCCTGCATTTAAAAAAAGAGTCTTGCATTTCATTCATCTACATAGCATGTCATCTACATCTCATCTGCATATCTTGCATATGCAAAGTGAAAAGTTAGTGGATTCTGAACCAAGTTATGAATAGATGATGAGGAGGGACTTGATTTGACCTTAATCTACCTAATTTCATAGGAACCTTATAAGAACTGGAGTTAAGATTTTTCAGGTCAAGTGACTTAATTCTTTGAGTCTGCAAGTCTATGTTCACATGTCATCTTGATTAGTCTAAGTAGAATATTTCACGCACATGTACGATTCTTTTAGACAGTGACCTAACTTGGATAAGCACCATGCACTCAGCTCCTCATTGATGAGGTGGTGAGGAGGTAGAATCCTTTGGCTTGGAGTAGCACACGAGTGGAAACATCCGTCCTCCTCTAGAGAGGGAAGTGCACCTCAACCTAGTCTGGTGATGTTGACATCTAAGGACAAGTCTCAAGAAGAAATACTCTTGATGTACATGATACACCTTGTATATAGTTTAAAAAAAAAGAAAAAATGCAAGAACTCCAAAAAAATAAGACAGGCCTAAGTGAAAATAAAATACCTGTCGGAGTATGTATATTAGAAAGAAGTCTGCAGCTGGATGACTTGGCTACACTGGTCAGGCATCCTGGGATAGGTAGCTGCACTGGCTACCGTCCATTCTTTTCTCCACCTCCTCCTCTTGAGCTGGTCGCATTTGAACTTAGAAGGGAATACCACGCTCCTCGAGGAAAGGGTTACTGGACCGGGTAATTAGAGTTACCTTGTTAGACGAGGCTGGTTCTTAGCTATTTCTGATGTGGAGAGATAATTTACACTTACACAGTACAAGTAAGAATCATAGTCATAAGAAATGTGTGTACGAGGATTTGTCCTGACATGATTGTTGGGGCGTCTTGAATAGAAGACCTGTGGAACTTAAAGTCTGTTAGGTCTTAAGTTCAGATCCCAATAAGGTTCTGCCACACAATTAATCTAAAAGTCGAGTCAAGCTCCATTTTCAACTTTTGTTCATGATCTTGGTATGGAACCCAAAATCATCACTTTTGCATTTCATTAGTTGCTCGGGGACAAGCAAGGTTTAAGGATAGGGGGTTGATGAATCTGTGATTCATCACTCTAAAAGTTGAAAATAGAGCTTTGTTCCTGAGTAATTAGTTGTATATTTCCACTTATATTACATAATTAGCATTCATGCATGCATAAATAATATCTGCATTTTAGCATTCATATTCGCATTAAATAAGAAGCCAAATTCACTTGTAAATAATCACCTGTATATTCACCATATTTCACCTATTTGTAAATATTTTATACTAACTCCAAATCTAATAAAACCAACTCTATAGAATATATATTACTAATACTAATTAAAGAAAAATATCAAAAAAACTAACTTGTAAAATTGACCAATAAAATCCGAGTCCAAGTTTGAAACTAGGAGCCTTAAAACGCACATATCTCCCACACAATGTCCGATTTAGGTCTACTCATTTTTAAAGTAATATAATTCAAAGACCTTCAAAATAAGATCAATTTCATTAAAATCGGAGATCGTACGCAAAACTTGGGTTTTGGGCCCCTATTGTATATTGTACACATTGACCTTTTTGCCTTTGTATATTATCTTTTTATTTTATTAATTATTAAAAATTCAAAAAATAGATTAAGTTGTAAATATTCTTTTCATATTTTCTTTACTTTTATTTTGATTTTTCTCTTATTTAAAAATGACAAAAAAATACAAAAGATAAAATGCAGTATTTTATATATATATAAGGTACCACCCAAAAAACACATTTTGTACAAATGACTTCTTTTGATTTTCGGCTCTTCGCGAAAGTTGTAGATCTCGTCGAGACGAGCAACTTTTGTGTTGACTACTTTTTGATTTAACCCTTTTGTTATTTCTTTTTATTTTCTTTATATTTAGTTTTTGAATTTTCTGGGGGGTGACACGTGGCCGCTTCTGGATCCGCCACGTGTCACCCCATTTTTTTATTATTATTTTCTGAATTTATTTTATTTATTTATTATTATTATTATTATTTTATGTAATTAATTATTTATTACATTTATTTATTTATTTTAATTTTTTTATTTATTATTTTATTATTGTATTTTACATTTATCTTCTCTTCTTTATTTTTAGTAGCCTACTCATTTTACTTATTATATTTTTATTTTATTTTATTTTCTCCCTTTTACTTCTTCTTTACTTGTCTTCCACGCCAAGCCACCATTTTCTCCACTTCCTCCACCATTCTCCCCACTTTCTCCAACTCTTTTCCAACTTCATCCTCTTTATATTCACATCTCCTCCATCATTTTTCGGCATCCGCCAATTTGAGAGAAGTGAGGTCAAGACCCTTTAACCTTCAGGTGACAGTTGTAGGAGACGAGTTGAGCGACGACAACCTCAAAGGCGAGATCCGCGGCATCACCAGTGCTGTGTCGCGAGCTTCCAATCAGGCTCGCTCAGCTTCGAAGGACTCTGCCATCCTTCTTGAGTCCATGATGGAGGCCGCAAATCGCAGCCTCACCTTCGGCGAAATCATGTGTAAGCATCTCTCCTTCTCTTTTCCTTTATTATTTTTTTTATCTAACAAAATTTTTGTTCAACATTTTATCATCATATCATCACACAAAAACCACATCATCATCACAAACATTCACATATCACCACCATCATTATCCTACATCCTACACCACCACTCCATTGCATTCTCGTTCCATTTTATTTTTGTTTACAAAAAACAACAAAAAATTGCAAAAAAAACACACAAAAAAGGTTGCAGGTCCAGCGGCAGTCCACTAGGAGCGCCGCCGACCTCCGTCGACACGTTGCCCCTTGCTTCAAGCGCGGCCACCAACTGCCCGCACTCCGCCCCGACCACCGACGACCAGCCCAGCCGCCACACGTCCCTGCACCAGCCCCAGCCTGCGCGCGGCCGCCAGCGCAACCGTAACGGCCACCAGACCCTACAGCCAACTCCCCCACAATCGTTCGCCACCTGCAGGCCCTCCAACTCCCACAGTCGTGCGTGACTGTGCACCGCCGCAAACGCACAGTCCTGCAGCCCAGCACTGCCACGCGTCCTTCCGCGCTCTGTCATGTCGCGTCCCGCTGCCGCCCCTTGCCTCGTGCGGTGACGACGCCCAACGCGAGCAGTGCGCTCCGCCGTGCCTCCCCTCCTGTCAGCTCACCAAGGCGCGTCCCTCCATCTGTGCACCGACCCCGACGCTCTGCCTGCTCGCACAGCAGCCACGTCCCTGTCGGCCCGTGCCGCCCTTGGCACTTCCTACGCGTATCCCTTGACCTCAGCACCAGCGCGTGGAAGCCCGTGCTCCGCGCCGCCAACGTCGCACCGCCCTCTCGCTCTGCCACCGTAACCGCTCCTCCCTCCAAGTCCGACTTCGTACCCTAGCTTTGGGTACAAGTTTGAAACCATCGCAGGTCTTTCTTCCTTTTATTTTTTGGCAAAATTGCATTTATATCCTTTTATGTTTGTGTATTTACTAAAGCATCCATGTTTACATTTTAGTTAGTTTTTCTTTATTTATGTATTGCAAAGATACTCCTAACTTTGATCATTAATTTGGATAGTCATCTAGCATCAATTTTTAATAAAAAAATAGCATTTTGTAGAGCATCTAAATCTTTATCTCTTGGCTATTTATTTGCATTTTTGTGAGCATTTGATATTTCATTAAAAATTAGAGTTTGAAATTCAGTGATATTTTACCCATTTTTGCTCTGAAATTCGCACATAATCAAATATTGCTCTAAAAATTGTGAAAAATTCATATTTGATGCCTCTTTTAACTACTATCCAAATTTCATACAAATTGGAGTTGTCTTTTGCATAAAATAAATTCCTTAGTGATTTAGGTAAATGTTTTTTAACTAAATCCACGAAGACCATTTTTGAGAAATTTCAATTATCCTGGATTCCTTATTTAAAGATATAGTTGAGATAATTCTTTCTCTGGATAATTTTATTTCGCAGATTTATTAAAAATTAAATACTCAGAATCACTCTTTTTTCAGTAAAAAATTATAAAAACATCATAAATGTCAGAAAAATCTAAAAAAGGTAATGTAACTTTCTTTCATCATATTTAACTTCCAATAAATTTTTCATAATTTTCTCATTTCATTTGCACGAAAAATTGCATAAAACCCTCAAAAAAGTTTGTATTTTTTATTATTGCATTTTAAATCTAAAAATTCTAAAAAAATACATTTTGCATTTATCGTTGGATTAGGTTTTTAGGAAAAATACAACTTGGCTGATTTGGATTAATTTCACATTAAAATTAAATTTGGCTAAGTCGGCTATTTTCTTGTTAACTTAATTCAATCCAAGTCGTGCATTTGCATTTTTCATCGCATAAAAAAATTTAAAAAAAATCTAACTTGGAAAACTACGATCTAATTCATCTAATCTGATCCGAAGTTATTCCTTTGCCTCCTTGAGACGACCCTGGGGCTTGCCCAGGTTAAAAAAAACATAAAACCGCACATTAGCTAATTCATCGATTCTTCGACCCGTGTTGTTATTTTTTATCGATCCGAATTTATTTGACTGCAACGAAGTCGTTAATTCGATACTATCAAAAAGGTAGATTCCAGGCCAATCAACGAACTACAGAGATATCAAATTGATGAACCATATTATGAAAATGGGAGCATGTGATCAATAAAGAAGGTTGAGACAAGTTTCTAAAGTATATAAAAATCCATTCGATTTCATGCCTGGTCGCTCAACTATTGAAGCTATCCACTTGTTGAGGAGAATAATAGAGATTTATAGAGTTAAAATGAAGAACCTCTGTATGATTTTTATTGATTTGGAGAAGGCTTATAAATTAGTTCCACGTGAGATATTGTGGAGAATTTTGGAGAAAAGACCAGTACATCTATATATTAACCTTATAAAAGATATGTGTGATGGAGCTTTATCTTGTGTAAGGATTCAGTATGGGAAGGCTGACTACGTTAACATCAGCATCGATCTATATCAAGGTTCAGCTTTGATTATGGACGAGTTAGCTAGTCACATTTAGGATGAGATGCCTTATTGTATGTTGTTTGTCGATGATATTGTGTTGATTAATGAAACAAGAGATGGATTAAATGAGATGCTGGAGGTTCGAAGACATACCTTTGAGACTAAAGGATTTCGTATATATCAGACTAGGACTTAATATATGAGGTGCAAATTTAATGGAAACAACGGTGAAGGAGTCGAGGTGAAAATTGGAGATGATACCATTCAGAAGAAAGATTCTTTTGGATAATTGGGATCTGTTTTGTAACAATATAGAGAAATTGATAGAGATGTTCCTCATAGAATAGATACATGTTGGCTAAAGTGGAGAGGAGCTATATTATTCTTCGTGATAAGAAAATCCATTTGAAAGTCAAAGAAAAGTATTACAAAGCAGTAATGAGACCTACTATGCTCTATGTACCATAATGTTGGCATGTGAACCATGGACATGTGCAAAGAATGGATTAGCATAGATGAAAATATTAAGGTGGATATATGGTCATGATGCGATGAGACGGAAAGTTGGTGTAGTTCGCAAAGAGGATAAGATGAGAGAAACCGCTTAAGATGGTTTGGTCATTTGCAAAGAAGGCCGGTCGATGAGATTTGGGATGTTGAGCCGGTTAAGAGAGAGCAGAAAAGGCTCAAGAAATGTTGGAATCAAACTATCTGAATGGATCTTAGTTATTTTGATTTGAGCTCGATAGATTAATAGATGCAAAAAATCTGTAACCGATCCTACTTAAGTGTGGAAAAAGACTCTATCATTGTTCTTCTATAGACGTTACCATGTACGTTAGCCTTCGTATTACAGAGACCATGAGTTGGCAGGCGGAGGGTGAACCAAAGTCTTCGTTGTCTCGTAGTGCAGATTTTAATTACATGGCACTATCACATCGATGTGTCGCTGTTTCGTCCTCCAATAGGATTCTAGGCAGGTTTGTCAGAATCGTTGTTTGATCCCAATCCCAAGTGGCTCGGTCCTTTATTCCAAAACAAAACAAAGCAAAGCGAAGCAAGATCTTCGTGTCACGTCATGCCACAAATCGTCAAAATCAAATCCACAGATTCGTCTCCCTGTTGGCGTTGGACATGTAATAATATCCCATTAAAATTGCTGCGGAGAACGCCGATCGAAGATGCCAAATGTGTTTTATCGGCCGATGTCAACAGACGTCGGCAAATTTTTCCATGCGAAGTTTTTATGTTGATGGATATGGGTACATATAAGGATACAATTTTTTTTGTGGATACAAAGATATGTTTTTTAAATAAAAAAGAGAATATGGATACATGTATGGTTATATAATTTTCTACATGTCTAAATATGTTACACGTAGTTACACATCTTGCATTTGTACGTTTTGTAGTTTTGATTTAATCAACTAGTAATTTTAACTTCACAGATTTCTTCCGAACGTAAGTGTTAGGAGACCTTTATTATAGGACAGTTCATATTCGACTATTGAATACTCATGTAGTCGAATTATGATGATCAATTTCCACGTTCATATCCATTTTTTAGAATTTAGTTTGTAATGTCAATATATCCACAAGACACTTGTTTTCGTATTCATATCCAGTAGCACTTGTATATGTATCAGTCTATTTGCATCGGAAATGTTTTTTGAGACGTCCCTAAAATATTTCTCTTCAAAATGCAAATCCAATTCCATGAATTAATGGGAAAGACACGGTAACTTAATGAATGGAAATGACATAAACGTGCCTTTACTGACGAGCACACGCACCCATTTTAATTGTCACGTTTGGTGATTCATCCAAAAGGTGCTTTGTTTCTACCCAATTGATGTCACGTTGGTGATTCACCTGTCACAACACCTAAGAACAGGTGCATATACACATAGATGCATGTAACAACAAAAATAAACTGCATATTAATTTAAATATTTTTGCACCGAATAGCTTAAATATGGTATAAATATAAAAATGTTAATAATTATAGGGTTAAATGGGCTGTCCTCTGGGAGGAGCTAACTTGGCTCCCCCACGCTATTTCGCCCGGCTTTTTTATATTTTTTTTTGAAAATTTCTTCCGTAAATATTCATCACTATATCCCTATATTATGCTATTAAAATTTCATGCGAAACAGAGACTCATACGATCTCCATCCAAACAATCATTTTTTAACGGTAACCGAATTGTTAAAAACAACTCTTCTGGATGGAGGCCGTAGGAGTCTTTGTTTCACGTGAAATTTGAATGACATAATATAGGGATATATTGATGAAAATCCACGAAAAAAATTCGAAAAAAAAATAAAAAAAGAGGACGAAATGATGCGGGGGGAGCTAACTTAGCTCCCCCCATGGGGGCAGCCCCATTTTACCCATAATTATATTTGCAGATATCTGGATCCGTATCGATTTTAGAATGCACTCGGAAGCAACTGTCAAAAGTATAAATAAAACGGATACAGCAAGATGGAATCTTAGATATCTCTGCCTTCATCATGTGCCTTTGACCTTTTTTCAGAAGAAAGACCCCACATCCACATGGAATCAAATACAAAGCAAATTTGCAGCAGTTTTTGTCCACACTGACAAAGAGGTCGCTCATTTCTGCACGTGCTTAGATCATCGTCACATCACATCTTCCCTTTTAGTAACCTGATAAAAACTTCATCTCTGTGGTGCATTTATTCCTGCAATCACCACATCACAATAACAAACGCACTTCATTTAATGTCAAAACATTATCTGCAAAACATCAATAAGTTCCATAAAATCACAAAATCAGTTGAATACACTATATATCAGTGAGTGTCTACCTGCCATAAAACCAGTGCCAATAGATACAACGGGGCGGAGGACGATGATACTTCATGCCATGATTGGGATGCCATGTAATTAGATAAATAAATATTTATGTACAGCTCCTTCCGACAGAGTATGTATAAGGTTCTACCATGTCCATAGCTACAGAATTAAACTGCAAATGATCAGAGCATTAGCTTTTTCAAAATAAAAAAGGAAAGAATTCCCAGAACACTAATGGCGAAGAAAATTTTAGCGCTCTGCCTCTTTTAACTTCTTTCCTTTCCAAGTACATGAGCTGGGCGAGCAATGATTTGTGTGCTAGGGTGATCAAGATGGCAGCACGTCTGCCAAATGACACCAGAGATTAAGCTACAACATAGGCATTACAGGTGAGAGCAAAGGAGAACAAAATACAGCCTAGTATCTCCTCTTTCCATTTGGCAAAAACTCTGCTATGGGATGACCAAATCTCCTTCACTTATCTGATGAATATATAATGCGGGGCTAATTTCTCCAGTGGTAAGCACCACGATGGATTACCCAGCAGTTGATGATGCTCTCATCCATCAACTGTCTCCGTTCACCCTTCACTGCCCTATGTTTATGATTCCATCCGTTCTGGAGGACGAAATAAGATACATGGCAGACATAGCCGTGGTGGAACGGGGATGCTGATGCCCCAAAAGTGAGAAAATCAATAGCACTTACAGCGAGAGACAGACCACACCATCAGGAGGACTGCCTGGCTTAATTGCAGCAACAAATCTCTGGGGAAATGTTTTGCGGCTTGTTTCAGAAGTTGATGAGCTCTCGGCACTTTCGGTTTGGCTTCTACCATGGAACTTGGCGAAACGATTAATGATGGAGAATCTTTCTAAATCCTGGCACTCAACTTTTACGTCTAGAACTGAGGCCCGCTTTTCAATTCTGAAATTCAAAATTGTAGCCACTTACAGATTTGAGAAAATGTTCAGTCTAAGGTAATATAGGTAAGCAGGAGCATACACAGAAGAGAGTCATGACATCAAAATTAAATAAAAATGTGATTTTGCAGGGCTGATACCAACATCAAGTTCTCCACAGAGATTTCACGATTGATCGTATCGATATTGTACCCCAAAACACAAACATAATTATTTCCTAATATGCCTTTCAGGCAGAATAAAACAAAGCGTTAAATGTGTGTTTACTCCTACCAGGATGCGTGTGTGTGTGTGGGTGCCATCATTACAGATCATTACACATAAGGATGGAATTCTAATGAGACAGTTGCAAGTACAAATAGGTAGCAGATGAGCTTTAGATGTGTATTTGACAAATTAAATGACAAATTTTACTATATGTATATATTTCATCAAGAAATCAAATATAATTAGTCTGGGAGGCATATAACTCGCTTAGGTGGTGAATGATGGCCTGAACTTGGATTTCAGGCTGGATTGTCACCTGATTTGAAGGGAAAAGGTACCCTTTGAAAATCAGCCTACAAGTTGATGGGGTTTTGTGTTCTTTTGAAGATAAGGTCCAGAGACTGAAAGAATGGACTGGATGTACACCAGAGTTTGACGTGTTCAGGATTAGTTACAGAATGGATATGCGTAGCCTCTTGCATCTTTGTGGAAAATGGAAAGGAATGATGCGATCTTCACTAATTAGATGTACTACATGGAGAATGCCATCCAGTTGTTATGGTGTTGTAAGCGTGGGTTGAGTTCAAGCTAATGATGGATATTCTGTGACGAGCTTCTACAGTATTATCGCTTGATAAATTTGGGATGAATATCCACTTCGGACAGTCATCCTTTCCCTTTTCAAACAAAAATGTGTAAGCCAGAATATATGTTTATAAACATATCAACAATGATATTTAAATTTCAAAATGGAAGTTAGAGATATATATAAGTATCGATACTTGATATCTTTATCCATTTAAAATGGATGCTGAATACAAATGATCAGACTTGTATAAAATAAATGGTAAATAAATGGTAGCTAATCAGAGGATATATAGTTAATCCATTTGTAGATCATGCCATTAATATTGAATTAGACATTGTATTTTATCCATTTAAATATTCAGCATTTTAAGATTGTTTTTTGAGGCAAAGCATTTTAACCAAGTATTGTTGCAAGGAAGCTTGATAAAAACATCAATATCGACCAAACATTAGTAAATATTAACACGATAATTGGAAGGATATTCAACACATCCTTAGGTATAGCATAGTCACACAACTCGTTGAACATCTGTGAGAATAGATATCACCATGCAATCTCCATAACTTCATAGAAGTTATCTTATCATGTAATTGGTCCCTTCAAAATATTTATAACCCCGCATAAGATGGATCCTAAGTTCCTTCCGTCAATTTCCGATCTGAAGTCATACTTCTCACGGATGGACCACCTTTACTTTTGGAAGGTAAATCCACCAATTAAGGTCGAGATTCTTCTTCATCCACTGAGGAAGACACCAGTCACCGATGGTTAATGCCATGATCCCGATTATTGAAGTCTTTGTGCATTACAGGTCAGAATGATGGGGAGCATCTGCTCTATGGTGTCCTTTCTATTGGGAAGTTTCGTAATGCCCAACATCCCATGGTTGGACCATGAATCTTTGTGTTCTTTTGGTGCCCATTCAAAGAGGGTGGGAAGGGTGGTGCAGAGCAACAAACAGGGCGAGCAATGCCTTCCGTGATGACTCTGTCTACAAAGGAATGATGATGCCTTTTGGTCAGATAGGCTTTATGCAGAGAATCTTCTCCACTTTATGTGTTCCTAATGGTGTTCCAGGGAAGATGACTTGTAAAGACTTTCCTTCCGTTGTTCCTACTAGTGATCCTGGGAAGATCTCCCCAAAAAGTGGGTGGAAAAACCACAGCTTAATGTGAGGCCCATAAAGGATTGGGAAAAGTGTTAGAAAACTCCGACTAATTATCTGTTAAATGGAAGACTGGACCTTGGACCAAGCCACAGATGGTTTCCATTTGATACCCAATGTTAAAGATGTGATTCAATACCGATGAACCAATGAAGGAAGAGATGTCATCACAACCCAATAGCAAGGCAAATCTACACGCATGCATCTAACTCTACCGCTATTCAAATCTTTTGGTGAGGACACGATCTGATCTCGATAAGCTCATCCCACATCTTCCTCGAAGTATACTCAGAACAGGTCCTTTCATATAAAATGATGCAGCGTGACCGGGTCACGCTGCATCATAAAAGGAATGAACAAATCCCCAACCACTTGCTCCTTTTTTTTAGTTTCCATGTGGTATCATCCATAACCATACCATAAGTAGAATTAAGCAATATAAAAATAATTTCTTCTCCTTCAATGGACCCTGGGGGCTTATCGAAAAATTTCTTCACTGATGACTAATTTCAGTGGAACTCAACAATTCAACCAGATCTTTACATTTTAATTTCTTTGTAGACAATTGTAATATCATAATCTCATTTAGTCACTTCTGCAGGCATGTTTAACTTGATGGCTAATACTAAATTAACTCAGATCTTTTCTCATATTGAGTGGGATCAACTATAAGGATTTGCTGCCTCAAAGCATACATTATTCCAATCCACGTTATAATCAAACTTAGGCGACCACAAGGCTAGATGTTTTCCATAAAATCTTGAAAATTGTAGCCATTTAAAAAAAACAAAGCATCGTATTTTCTTTAAGTTCCCGTTTCCATGCATCAACTTTTTGCTTGCAAATCCTTGCCTTTTCTTTAGAGGGAGATGCAGTCACCCAGCTGCTTTAGTAAAAAGGACGACTTCTGTAAAACTTGTAAAACAGGCAACCTTACTTGAATTAACCAGGAACAACCATGCCCTATGATGTTTTATTGAAAGCAGTTCCTCAGCAAATATAAAGCTGAAGCCAGAGCATGCTCAAGGATCAACCTCAACAACAAAACATTGGTAATCTACCTCTATAAGAAATGGGGAAGCCTTCTCCCACATTAAGTAGGGTCAGCTACATGGATTCTTGCTCAAATCCATGTTGAAAGATCCGACTATTTTTACACTGGTTGTCAGCTATCTAATGGAACCCCCACAAGAAGGGATTTGACCCCGGTCTTGAACCATGGGCCTTTGGGTGGTAGGCACACTGCACTACCACTAGACCATTGGAGTGGAATCTATCTCTGCTTTTATTTTTTTTCCAAGCTACTGTTTTCTTCCCCACCTTTCCTAGCTTCCTTTGAAAAGGGAAGGGTAGATATATGCCTGCTTAAAATGAGAGAACAAGAATAGATGTCCCTTGACCAGGAACAAAAGAGAAGAGAACTAATTTTTAATGTGATCAACTGACACAAATCAGGACTCCACAAATAAACCAACTCCTTGATTAGATAAATTGACACGAATCACGACTCCACAAATAAATCAATTCCACACCATTACCTAATTGTGAGCGCATGCATAAGTGGGGAAATTGTTAGTATATGAACATGTATATTTTGATGATAACAAAGCTTGTATGCAGCGTTTACAGCTAGGTCAAAAGCAAGAAAGCTAATGGGTTAGGAAGATGCTCAAGCCGAAGAGCTCAATCTTAAGTGAAGAAGCTAAGAAGCTCAAAAGAATCCACAGCTATGGAACTTCAGCTCAAGCTCAAGAAGAAGATGAAGTCTTTTTTTATTAAGTCCTGCATTTTTTGTAATTGTATTAGAATGTAAAAGATCTCAAATCATGCATATTGCATCTCGGTCCTTTGACTGTCTGACATTGGCTATCTGGTCAAAGAGTCAGGCTGATCGATCAACCACTTTACACTGATCGATCACACATGTTCAATCAATATTATTTCCTAATCGACCGTTAGTCGAATAGTAATGGCTATATTTATGATCGATTAATTTTGATCCTTGATCGATCATCTATTGCTTATGATCGATCACATGATTCCACATGATCAATCATTTGATTCTTTTTTTAGAAGTAATACGAGTGGCGTCCCCTTTTGGGACCCACCGCGGGGCTATATATTATATATTTACCTATAAATTACAGAATAGGACTATATTCCACATGATCAATCATTTGATTCTTTTTTTAGAAGTAATACGAGTGGCGCCCCCTTTAGGACCCACTACGGGGCTATATATTATATATTTAACTATAAATTACTGAATAGGACTATGTGGTCCAAGCTTTACATATGGCTTGACAATGCTCTACCACATTTCCAGAGTAAAAGGAATTCCCCCAAAAAAATACATTATTACGAGCGCACCAAATTACCCACATCAGCACAAAAGGAAATGTGTTGTCCTCGTGCCCGGATCCACACACCGATCTCATATCTCTCCAGAAATCAGGGTTGCACCGACCGCCAAGCCAATGTATGCTTGCCATGTCCCATACCTGGATCGAGAACGAACAGTTGAAGAACATATGCTCTATCCTCTAACGCATCACATCTATCGCATGTGGTATCCTCTATCCCCAACAGCCGCCCCCTCCGTCCTTTGGTGATGATTCTTCCCAGCCTGAGAAGCCACAAGAATATCTTGATTTGGATCGAAAGCTTGCATCGCCAAATCATGCGCAAATCCACTCTCGTCTCCTCATCAACATGTTATGCCCCCTCCGCAAAGAAGCGATACGCCTTCTTGACAGAGAAACGATCGTCACCCCAACTAAAGTGGTCCCTTCCCTCCGAAGGTCACACCACTCACGCCAAATCCCCATGCAGAATAATGAACTCCTCGACGCGTTGATCTGAGAGGTTCGACCAGAAAGTTGGGGACCACGCCCCCCCCCCCGGTCCCAGGCCCGCCGAACGCCTCCTCTCTGTCCACCGCTAACTGCATCAACCTCGGGAACCGCTCCCCTGGCACCCCACCCCCCGTCCAATCATCCCGCCAGAAACAAAAGACAGCTCCGTACCCAGAGTGGGCCTCAACTTACGTACCATCTCCGGCAATACATATGCAATGCCTCTCCACAAAGGTGACGGAAGGCGCCCATTGACGACCTCCAACGACAATGATATCTCGTATATTTTCCTCAACAGTCAACATACTAGACCTTCGACTTGCCCCAAATATGTGTCACCCATTTGGCCATGAATGCCTTGTTCATGTCTCCCAAACGCAAAACGCTCAGCACACCCTACGCAATGCCTCAATCATTTGATTCTTATCGATCATCTTGTAACATGATCGAATATATTCCATTTCAGGAAGATATTTGAAGGCGATTTCATTCTGGATTTGTTCACAACGGCTACTTTTTAAAAGCTAACATCTATGGGACCCTAAGACATATATATAGGACCCAATACCCCATTGTGCAACATACACCAACAGCAACAAGCTCTCTACTCTATGCTTTCCACTCTATACTCTGAGAGAGATTCAAGAGCTATTTTCTGTTGCATTCTTTATTTCGACAGCTCTGGTTCTCTGTGTTGATTCTTATGAGCAAGCCCCTTGCTCTATAAGATTGTTTTAGTGTTGCCTCTTATTATTCATTGCATATTTACTTTAATGTTGAGGTTAAGAATATTTCCTATATACTGTTGAGTTGACCGCATAATCAACTTAGGTTGTAATACGGTTTGGTTACCCACGTAAGCAACTTAAGTTAGCGGAAGATCCATGTGGTTCAAGTTGAAAGTCCGAGTCGGGAGACTCATGTCGTGATTTTTACCCTGGAGGATTTCCATGTTAAATCCTTGTACACTTGTGATTTGATTGTTTATTTGTGTCTGAAAGTGCTACATAATCTTGTGGTTATTTGAGTTTATTGTTTGCAACAATCCGGGTCATAAGTCTGGTCCACATGCACTCATCAGTCGGTGTTCGAGCAGGTTAGATAAACCAACACTAATGTTTATCATGTATTTACTCATTAATTGTCCAGACTCCAAAGCAATGGTGTCTTAAGATGTCTTAAGCATCTGGCGGCCAAAATTCAACGACTGTAAATCCATCACCAAGATAGAACCATGTTTTAAGTTCGCATTGGACTCCTTACTCCAGATATTCTTCCATACCTCATGAAGGCAGGCAGGCATTCACATTGAAGTTAGGGCAGGATAGGAGCCAATGTTGGCCTCGATTAGGATGTGGCTTAGCACCTCAACAAAAAATTGGACATGAAGGAGCCCATTGACTGTAGTCACAGATGTGATTATTATTTAAAGATTTTTTTGACATCAAGTTGATTAAGAGACTCGAACAACAAGAATAATAATGATGATGTGCGACAATGCATAATAGCAATCAATACATTTCGTAGTGTGCTTTATGTAGTCTAAGAATCTATATGTGTGACACTAAATTGTTTAGATCCACTTCCTACCAATTGCACAAGGCGGAGGAGCTTCACAATAACCACCATCCCACTTTCATAGCGACGGATTTGTTGTTCAACTTAGCACACCCATGCCTGAGCCCCAATTCAAACTTCAAACCTCTCTTCATTAAAATAAAGGTTCTTCCAATGGACCATACTTTTGCGAGGGATTGCAAGCTAATCTGGATATCAAAGACATTATTGATGGTGATGATTCTCATGTGGCTGCTGCAGAAGTATCGGATGTTGAGGCTTGTCTTTTCTCTGTGGCAAGAACCATGTGCCCTTTTTCTCATGAGACGCTTAGGACATTGATCACATGCTCTTCTCTTGTTGGCACCGTCTGCAAAAGTGGAGGAAAGCGGATGTAGCGTGGGTTAATACATCCAGTCTGGAAGGGTTTTGGAGAAGTTTTTCAGTGTATCCTATCGATCTAAGAACAAGAGGACAACGCAGTTTGTTTTTCCTGTTGGAATTGTAATTAGTCAGGATTGCAATGATCTTTTATGATGCACTGTTTATGTGGAGAATGTTGCGTCTCTTAGAAGATTTTTTCGAGTTTTGGCTTTTGTGCTTATAAATTCTGATCGATATATTTTATGGGTGGAATACTATGGTACTTACCCCTCACTCTTTCAAAAAAAGAGTAAGGAAGATTTTTTAAAGGGATGAAAATAGTCATGTTCAAAATAAGTCGAAAAGAATTTAATAGACCTGATTCTCCCAACTTGAATGGCATTTATCGTCCATCCTTTTCCAGTTTCAAATTTGATAAATCATTCTAGACACTTTTCTTCCTTCAGTCTAGATTCTACTTTTCTTCCTTCAGTCTAGATTCTACTTTTCTTCATTCAGTCGAGATTCTCAATGGTGCAAATTAAGGTATCCACGAGCATTCCAAATTTTCTTATAGAAATATGCATCTATAAATATTAAATAGTCACCAAGATTGAATACAACAACAAAGCTTTTTCCCACAATTAAGTAGGGTCGGCTACATGGATTCTTCGCCTCCATTCAGATCTATCTTGGGTCAATCTCGGACTTATATCCAAAAAACTAAGATCCCTTCGTATAGTCTCTTTCCAACACTTCTTGGGCCGTCCTCGCCCTCTCTTAGCCGGCTCAACATCCCAATACTCGCATCTCCTAACCGGTGCATCAATTGACCTTCTTTGCAAATGACTAAACCATCTTAAGCGGTTTTCTCGCGTCTTATCCTCGATCAGAGCTACACCAACTTTCTTTCTGATTGCATCATTCTGAATCCGATCTTTACGTGTATGTCCACACATCCATCTTAGCATTTTCATTTCTGCTACAACCATTCTCTGCACATGTCTATGGTTCACAGGCCAACATTCAGAACCATAAAGCATAGCAGGTCTCACGGCTGCTTTGTAAAACTTTCCTTTAATTTTTAAAGGAATTTTCTTATCACAGAGAACAGCGGAGGCTCCTCTCCACTTTAGCTAGCCTGCATTTATTCTATTAGTAACATCTCCATCAATTTCCTCATCATGTTGCAAAATAGATCACATATATCTAAAAGAATCTCTCTTCTGAATGTTATCGTCACCAATCTTCACCTCGATTCCTTCACCGTTGCTTCCATCAAAGGTGCATTCCATATATTCCGTCTTAGCCCTACTTATACGAAAACCTTTAGTCTCCAATGCATGTCTCCAAACCTCAAGCTTCTCATTTACTCCATCTCTAGTCTCGTCAATCAACACAATATCATCAGCAAATAACATACACCAAGGTAACTCATCCTGAATGTGGCTTGTCAACTAGTCCATAATCAAAGTAAAAAGAAATGGACTCAAAGCTGAACTTTGATGTAAACCAATGTTGATATCAAAATAGTCAGTCTTCCCCGTCGGGATCCTTACACAAGATAAAGCCCTATCATACATATCCTTTATGAGATTAATGTATAGGACAGGTACTTGTCTCTTCTCCAAAACTCTCCACAGTATCTCTCGTAGGACGGAATCATAAGCCTTCTCCAAATCAATAAAGATCATATGGAGATTCTTCCTTTTAGCTCTATAAATCTCCATTGTTCTCCTCAGCAAATGGATGGCTTCAATAGTTGAGCGACCTGGCATGAATCCGAATTGGTTTTCTTTTACTTGGGAAACTTGCTCAACCTTCTTTCGATCACACGTTCCCAATATTTCATAGTGTGACTCATCAGCTTGATACCTCTGTAATTTGAACAATTTTGAATGTCTCCTTTGTTCTTATAAAGAGGCACCACGATACTCCTCCTCCAATCTTCAGGCATTTTCTTGCTTCGCCAAATAACATTGAATAAATCCGTAAGTCAAGTCAAACCACGCTCACCTAAAACTTTCCATACTTCTACAGGGATGTCATCCGGTCCAACACCTTTCCCAGGTCTCATAACCTTCAAAGCCTCCTCTACTTCTTTTCTTTGTAAGTCACCAAGATTGAATATGAGACCAAAATGAACAGAGGGTTTGCTATAACTCTCCTTCAATAGTAAGAAACAAATAAAAAACAACTCTCCTTCAATAGTAAGAAACCAAAAAAAAACTTATTGGTTCAATAGCAGAGAGGAGGAAGCATCCCACAACCAATAGACAACATAGGATAAGAAAAGATGAGGGGTTCTTCTAGTTAACATAATTAAAGATGTTAAGGACATGTATGCAGATATATAATGTTACAACGTTCATTGTCTGCTTTAAAATTTGTATATGAATGCAGTTATATTGATGGATATGAAAACTGTACTACTATAAACTTGAAAATAAATACTAGAAGAAATCATTTTTTGATAAGTGCAAAATTTTATGGGTTATACATGATACAAACACTAATGTGTTTATTTTATAACAATAATATCAAATATGATTGAAATATTATAATTATAAATAAACTGGCAGCGACGTTTATATATCAAAAAGGAAATACGGATACAAATTCAAATATTAAAGGATACCAAAGTCATCCATACTTCTAACATTTTAAACAAAACCGGATACATATATCAAAATCTGTTTAAAACATATATAGCTGCAGTTCAAATATGGATGTCTGTATCCATGGAATATGGATACATCAATATCCAGTTGCATCCTTACACACCATGCTCTCGAAGCCAGGGGATTAGGATGTCCTAAGCTCTTAAAATAGGAAAATGGAGACTGTGGCCAAACCTAGTCCCTATAAAATGAGTTATTGATGAGTACGGTGTAAGAGAATTATGATTATGAAAGAATTGACCAAATTAATGATAGTTTGATGGGAAAGAAGGCATGAGAAGGGTTGCTGAAAGATTCGACCAGCAACTAAATAAAGAAAAGAGAAAGTAGAGACCTTAGACGAGGTTGAAAGTTTATTAGCAGCAAAGACTAGCTAAAGACCGACAACTATTCTATTAAGGTTCCCAGTCCAAATGCTTATACTAATCTTTTGCAAGGTACCCAATCATTTTCCTAAACTTGACTCACAAAATTTGTTCATACATTGACAAATCCTAACTATGAATTACGTCTCACTACAATCAACAGTTCATATGAGCATAGAGGGAAGTTGTCGAATCCACTACGGGATAAGGTTGACAATCAATAGATGGAGAGGCAGGGTGATGCCTTTTACTTTTTCCCTCTTAAATAGAGTAATTAGGCAATCTAAGACAAATACATGATGTGGTTGAAAACATGCAATCCTTTTTCACAAAGGTTGACTGTCAATAGATGGAGAGGCAGGGTGATGTCTTTTACTTTTTTTCCTCTTAAACACAGTAATTAGGCAATGGAAGATAAAAGACATGATGTGGTTAAAAATGTGCAATCCTTGGGCAAGCAACGAGAGAGAGAGAGAGCACTACCCGTGTGCCAGGGTTCCTTTTTTCACGAACTTACTATAAAATCCTTGATAAGCAATTTTCATTTTATCTCCTTGAAGAAAACATCACTAATCTCCTGTCAGACTCTGCCTGCTTACCAATCACACTTGCTTTCAAATAAGGTTTAGGTGAGTGCCTGCCATCCTGCATAACGGGGGAAGCATCTAAAGGGAAACACAAGAAGGGCCCAAGGTTTTGCCGAAGTGATAATATTAAATTGATTGTAAACACGGACAGAATACTAGAACAACAAATTTCACAAAGAGTAGAGCCCAATGGTCGCAAGACACACAATGTTTAAGTTGGCAAAAGGAATGGAAGAAAGAAGACACGATATAGTAACTACAACAATCTCCGTGCCCACAAAACAAGAGAGTACACATAGCAATACTAATTGTAATAATAAGAAGCGAGTGAACACTTGCATAAACTAAAGACAGAAATTATAAAGATCAAGGAAAACTGATCCAAAGTCAACAAAGAATTCATATTCAGTTTATGCCTTGGCATACATATAGAACATTATTTTGAAAGCATGCCCATGGATCATATTTTTAAGTTAAATCAGAACGTGGAAACTTTTTTCACAGGGTAAAAACACAATTTTTTTAGAAGGGATGAACTCCCTTTAAAGATCCATCCAAAAATATATATTTATAAATGAAACCGGAGTAATTACATCTGCCAGGATTCATAAAGGACTCTAGAATGCCCCAAAACATTCTCATAGTAAAATCTCCTTCCTCTGAAAACAAGCTCGTTCCTCACTAACTACACCGCCCATAGCACCATGCAAGCCTTAGTGTGGCCCTTATCAGAACCCGACCACTCTCTCCTGATTGAGGCCCAAAAAGAGCTCCCATCAGACCATTGGACGTCTGGGATGTTCGCAGCCCTCCATGTCTCCGTCGAACCATTGCAACCGAAAAACAAGTGATCGATATCTTCCACAACAGATCCGCATCTCCCACGGCCCTCATCCACACCAGGAAATAATCTACCCCTTCGAGCAGCCGTCATAATATGCTCCCTCCTCAATAGCCACAAGAAAATCTTCACCCTTGCGGGCAACCTTCCAACCCCAAATTCTAGAGCAGTCCGGAGCCACCTCCGAGTCCATCAAAGAAAGTGAGGAAGAAATCACCACGTAGGCCTTCCTAACCGTGACATTCCCATCTCGCCAGCACCAAGAATCCCTTCCCTCCCGAAAGGCCATCCACCCTTGTCAATCTTTCGGAGAGACTCATAAACTCATCCACTCTCTATCAGTGCTATATCAACTTTTTGAATGCCTCGTATAAAAATTTCTCTAATAGTTTGTTCCAATCATGGTTTCAAAATTCGTGAAATAATGCAAAATTTCACCAAAATTTTGGTGAAATTTCATTTCGACATGGTGTTGATACGATATCCATGTCAAAGTTTAAAACCTTTGTCCCAATGTCAGCCAATGTCATCTATTCCGCGTATCAACCTTAGCACATGTCGTATCTATAAAAACATCCTTTCTGCATTTTGCATTGACAACCCAACCTTGATCACATTTGTAACACAATAAATCATGCTAATAATTTATGCCTTTTATATTCAAGGACAGGTTTATGAAGTTCTTTATAAAAATCTCGACTCTATGGAGGGCCAGAAGGATATATTCAGGTTGGCCAAAGCAAGAGAAAGAAAGACCAAAGAGCTTTCTCAAGTGAGATGCATTAAGGACGAGGAAGGTCACGTGCTTGTTATTCAGAAGGGCAGAGACTAGATGGGAGCAGTACTTCCATAAACTTCTCATTGGGGAAGGAAATAGAGAGATCACTTTGGGTGATCTAGCTAGTAGTGAAAATTACTTGAATCGTGCAAGCTATAGACAAATACAAAGAAAGAAAGTAGAGGAGGCTTTGAAGGTTATGAGACTGGGAAAGGTGTAGGGCAGGATGACATCCCTGTAGAAGTATGGAGAGTTTTAGGTGAGCGTGGTTTGACTTGGCTTACGAATCTACTCAATGTTATTTGGCGAAGCAAGAAAATGCCTGAAGATGGGAGGCGTATCGTGGTGCCTCTTTATAAGAATAAAGGAGACATTCAAAATTGTTCGAATTACAGAGGTATCAAGCCGATGAGTCACACTATGAAAATTTGGGAACGTGTGATCGCAAGAAGGCTGAGGAAAGTTTCCAACATAAAAGAAAATCAATTCAGATTCATGTCAGGTCGTTCAACTATTGAAGCCATTCATTTGCTGAGGAGAACAATGGAGATTTATAGAGCTAAAAGGAAGAACCTCCATATGATCTTTATTGATTTAGAGAAGGCTTATGATTATGTCCCACGAGAGATATTGTGAAGAGTTTTGGAGAAGAGACAAGTACATGTCTTATACATTAACCTCATAACGGACATGTATGATAGGGCTTTATCTTGTGTAAGGACCCCGTCTGGGAAGACTGACTATTTTGATATCAACATTGGTTTACATCAAGGTTCAGCTTTGAGTCCATTGCCTTTTACTTTGATTATAGACGAGTTGACAAGTCACATTCAGGATGAGTTACCTTGGTGTATGTTATTTGCTGACGACATTGTGTTGATTGACGAGACTAGAGATGGAGTAAATGAGAAGCTTGAGGTATGGAGACATGCATTGGAGACTAAAGGATTTCGTATAAGTAGGGCTAAGACAAAATATATGGAGTGTACCTTTGATGGAAGCAATGGTGAAGGAATTGAGGTTAAGAATGGTGACAATAACATTCGGAAGAGAGATTCTTTTAGATATCTTGGATCTATTTTACAACAAGATGGGGAAATTGATGGAGATGTTACTAATAGAATAAATACATGATGGCTAAAGTGGAGAGGAGCCTCTGTTGTTCTCTGTGATAAGAAAATTCCTTTAAAAATTAAAGGAAAGTTTTACAAAGCAGCCGTGAGACCTGCTATGCTCTATGGATCTGAATGTTGGCATGTGAACCATAGACATGTGCAGAGAATGGCTGTAGCAGAAATAAAAATGCTAAGGTGGATGTGTGAACACACACGTAAAGATCGGATTCGGAATGATGCAATCAGAAAGAAAGTTGGTTAGCTCCGATCGAGGATAAGATGCGAGAAAACCGCTTAAGATGGTTTGGTCATTTGCAAAGAAGATCAATGGATGCACCGGTTAGGAGATGCGAGTATTGGGATGTTGAGCCGGCTAAGAGAGGGTGAGGACGGCCCAAGAAGTGTCGAAAAGAGACTATACGAAGGGATCTTAATTTTTTGGATATAAGCCCGAGATTGACCCAAGATAGATCTGAATGGAGGCGAAGAATCCATATAGTTGACCGTACTTAATTGTGGGAAAAGGCTTTTTTGTTGTTGTATATTCAAGGATAAAATCCTATCACGAAAGACCGCCAAAAAGGTCCATTTTATCCTAACCACCAGGTATCGATTATGTGTAACATCAGCATCAAATCCTACATCTTGTCAAAAAAATCGAACCTCCAAGTGTGGATCTTTACTTCCATATGCTCTTCAGAGAACAAGCATTGAACCTGATTCTTATGGTGGAACCTCTTACATTTCACAACATTATCTAGCCTCATCCACTGTAACAAAGTCATCTCCAAAAAGTATTCACCAAGATACCTCCTCCTGAAAGTATTTCATTCAGTCATCCATAATCAAAGTAAAAAAGACAGAGTCAACATTGCTCTATGATGCATACTGATCTTAATGTCATCAAAATAGTCTATCTCATGTTGACTCCTCAGTATCACTTCAATCGTCTCTTTTAGATAGGTGGACCAAAGATGCCCCCTTCAATTTTCACATCCGGGGGAAGATGACTATAATCTGTCATCACTTCACTATGAGATGCATGTAAGAGTCTATTGTATACGATACAGATTCTTATATCTTCCACTTCCAATGAAAATTAATTGTGAACATTTATATATATGCTTCAATAATCTTTTGATATTACACATAACATCGAGTCCATCAAACTTCTATGTCGGTATCTCGCACATATGTCCGAGTCATTAATTTCCAATCACCAACCGTATTAAATCTAGTGGACTTTTATTGAAATATTGGAATGCTCCCAACCTCCATATTATTCGTTCTCCTCCCCCCTCAACTATCACCCTATATCCTCCTCCTCCATTCATTCCTGCAAACTCCTTCATCCTCCTCCGCACACTCAGTCATGTGCAGCTGTGCAACCACGTCTCCTTTAGCAGCCTCTGAGCCACCGCCCTCCTCATCGCGACACCCTTCATAGCATCATTGCGATATGCCCTTGTGGTACTTAGATTTGTCACCTTCAAATATATCCGCTCTTGATCATCCCTTTTTTAGATTGTAAGCCTGACGATCAAAGCACCTTATTTTGTCTTTATCTATCCCTTCAGCGAAGGGCTTCATCTAACTTATCACAAGTAAATA
Source organism: Ottelia alismoides (assembly GCA_037367405.1). NCBI lineage: Eukaryota > Viridiplantae > Streptophyta > Magnoliopsida > Alismatales > Hydrocharitaceae > Ottelia > Ottelia alismoides. Next base: position 102,942 of record JAZKJV010002392.1, on the reverse strand, counting down.
CCGTGAAGTTTGGGCCTCTAACCAAATGTCTAAGCAACCTTAAACAAGTTTCTTGTTTCATATTCTGCGCAGAGTAATAGAATTTTGTATGCATATATAAAAGGAATCATTAAATGTTAACATGGATATAAAATTAGATCACAGATTATCGCATTTTAGAAATTTAACTTAGATAAATCCAATAAATCATAGGAATATATATCCTGCAGCAAAGAAACTGACGTATGGTGAAAAACAAAATTAGCCAAACAGAATCACTTCTACAATAAATAGGTTACTCAAATTGGTGGAAAGTACCTCAGCAGATCGCCTTCTAACTTTGCCACTCTCCCGCTTAAATTCTCTAAAATTTTCAAGAAATGTTGGCCTCCACTTTTTTCAAAATCTTTAAGTTTTCCAACTTTCCTGGAAAGAAAGAGATTGAATTTCTTAAAATAAATGAAAGCATTCAATTATTTGCCCATGATAATGCTACATGTAGCAAATCCACCAAGCACTATGACCACCCTACCAAATAAAGTAAATTGATAGTTGAGCATTGCTGTTTGGTTTATTGTCGTATTTGGTTTACTTTTTTTGAAAGGAAAAAAGCGTCTCCACCGTATAGGTGTGTGTCCAAAAACTTCACAATTTATCACTTCAAAATATTACAAACCCAATATAGGCAAAAAGAATCATATTTGGTTTACAGTAACATAGAAAGGGGAGGAAAAAATAAATTAAAATTTTATTTCCTAGCTACAAAGCAGTATGCATTTCTGATCATCTGTGAACTGCTCAAATCCAATGTTCGATGGAATCAACTCCTTTCCTATCTTCTTCCCTTCTTGGCTCATCACTTCCAGTCTACCAAATAAGCTACTGGTTATGTTATCACACCCTCCTTACTGGAATATATAATTCATCAACTTAGTAATGCTTGATCTGGACTTACATATTTTCAACCATGGAAGATGCACAGATTCCATTTGCTAGAGAGGAGACCATGCTGCAGGAATCTCCTAAACCTAGCTTTGCAATCAAGTACATAACTGATTCATATGCTGTTGAAGCAGGCTGGGTCAAAATAGCTATGGGTATTGCAGGCAGCAATTGTTGCATTAAAGCAGTGGTTAAAGTTAGTCTTCTTCTTGATCGAAGAACAGAAGATCCATCATCACTGATATCTGATTCATCTTCCCCCTGCCATTATATAAAACATGTTCTTGCAGTCTATCAAACTTGGAAAATGAAAAGAATAAAAAGACGAAGGTTGAACCAACCTTTTCAATCAGCCTATTTGTAGCATTAGCCCAATTCACTTCTGCCATTCTATTAACATATTGAAGATAATCAGTAGAATAAAGACAGAAATTTAGAGAAAGCAAAAACCTATATAAGGTAGCTGAATAACTTGCTACTTTATGTCAGCACCTGATACTATGAAGCCAATGAGAACCTACGGATATTTCCATGTGCCAAGGCAGAAGCTCTGCACTTTTACGCTTCTTCGATCGTTGGACCGAATCATGCTCAAGGACTTCTGCAGATAATTTATGATCTAACACAGACTGATCAATGTTTTTCCAGTCAGAGCTGTTTGAATTTAAATAATGCTCAGATTCTGTGTTTTGCTGCAAGTTTGTGTTATCATCAGTCATTGGTGAGGCATGTCCATCTTTATATGTTGATGCCCCCTGGGAATTTTCACTACCTTTCACCAAAGAAAGTGCAGAGGAGGTCAAACCAATAGATTGAGCATTGCTCAATAAGTTCCCCGGTTTAGAAATACTTAAATCTTGACATGGCAAATCTGTTCCATGATCTTGGACAACCTTGCCTGCATTTTGGTCCTCGCATACTGTAGAAGAAAAGCTCAACATCCTGGAATTAGAAGGAAAAGAACCACATTGCACAACTGCACTAAGTTCATTATCTGCTGGGGGGGTTCTAACTCCAGTGTTGAGCCCATCTACTATCTTCAGGTTATGAGGTACATTCCCCATCAAGCCTTTAGACTCCATGTTAAAATCCAATCCCTTGAGCCGTTTGCCAAGCCTGTTATTTTGATCACCTTCCAGTGCTGACAGAGACTGAACATGTTGCAGCACTGAGTAATCCCGATTTTGAGCATCTGAAGGTCTAAATAGAAAACCATGAGTATCATGATTTGGTGTTTGAGAAACTTTCTGGTGGCTGCTTGAAGATCCTTCTCCATCATTGCTGCTATCTTTCTGCTCCTCTTTGATGGCGGACTGAGATGGAATAACTAAGCTTCCATCAGAAATTTGATTACCTGATGACTCTTGCACACGGGGGAACTGCTGCATGAAATTCTCCTTCCCCGGCCGCTCTTCGTCAGAGCTCTGCTTCTGGGAATTAACTAGACAAGTACCCATAGTAGATGAGATATTTGGCCCTTTAGTGTGATCTTGACTATCAACCTTGGGTGGAATCCAAGGTGGTGTACGGAAACTATTAGGACCGATTGACTGCAGAGTACTGGGCATACCCTTCTGAAGAAAATTGTTAGACATGCGCTGAGCTGAAAAATTGCTCCATAACTGGAAATTTCCTGAGAATCCAGCCAGCTGGGCTGGAGAAAGTTGCGAGGACACATGTGGCTCAGTTACTTGTTGACTAGAACTCCTTGTGTTTGAACCGAAATTTGGAGCACCTGATTTTGAAATTGCAGAACCAGAACGAATATCTTGTGGTGACGCAAACCTAAACGGTGATACTCCGCTGGTCAAATCAGTGAAAGAACTTTGAGAAGATCCATTTATACTATTGCCAGTCTGGGTATTGTTCAAGTGCTGGTGTCTATCTTCTGCAATGGAATTAGTCCTTACCCCAGATTGTAGATTTAAGGATTGGTCATTCAAGAGAGCTGTGTTTGCGCCAAAATTCTGTTGATTTTGTATTTGATTTTGCACATGTGATTGACTGGCAGGCATGCTAGATATGTATCTGCTCTGTGTACTCGATTCTGAGGTTTCTTTGCTTGTCTTTTGAGACACAGTCGGCTGACCATCAAATCCAACAGTATTGTGTATGTCGATGTGATGCAAGGACTGATCAGGTGCAGGAGTATTCACCCATGTTCCAGCCTTCTCTTTTCCATCAGGGAAAAGGGGCTTGACATTGTTGTCTGTGACTGCTTGTGGAGAAAAGTGCATCATGTTGTTCGAAATAGATGATCTTTCAAATGGAGGTCCCAATTGTAAGCCAAAACCTTGGAATGGAGGTGATCTGTGCTGTGGATCAGAAATGTGTCCATCCGAAACTCCAGCTTCACTTCTTTGAGGAAATGAATTTTGATCAGAATAATTTCTGGTAGCTTCGCTAACTTTTGACTGGTCCACTTTGTTGATAAGTTCGAGCATGTTTCGACTACAAGGGCAAGTTTAATTGAGGTGTTAGCATTACTTCATAGAAGTAAAGTATGGTCCCACTTTATAGAATACGCAAGCATAAGAACAGATAGGTTCATAAAAATGAATCAACTGAACAAGTGAAGTTTCTTGTAGTAATAAAACATAATAGGCGTACCTGCGCTGTCCAGTTCTCTTGTTTTGGGAAGAAGCGATTGCTGCCCCGTTGCAAAAAGAAGGTATTTGAAACTCATGACTCAAATTTGCTTGGCTGGACCCCAATACAGTTTTTTCCGCATCTTGTGTGCAAACCTGCAAACAATTCACAACTTCAGTGCTCATGTCAGCAGTGAACTTTCTAAAGAAAATATGATAGATTTGCATTTAAGCAATTGGTGTAAAATAGGTTGTGGGTTCAGAATGCATATGAAATAGGCCATGAACAAAAGTGCTCAACTCGCACTTGCCTATATGAATCAGACTACCTTTACAGCATATCCAGACCTGGCAATTAAGAATAAAAGAGACCAAATCCTAGGAAAGAGGCACGTGTATTTACGGAACTGCATGGATTCCGTCACTTGTATATATTTTAGTATGTTTCAACAAATTAATATGCATTATTTTAGTAACTGATTGGTAGGAAGAAATTTGGTGGTATAAGTGCAGGTATTCATTATTAACATACCCGGTCTATGTCCACTGTACTACTGCTGGGCAGTTGTGGATATCCCTGGTAAATTTTTGAGTCTCCACAAGACAGTTGCTGTTGCTCCATGGTAGATACTGACTTCTTTGCATGATCATTGAATTCCGTAACAAAACCCAAATTTCCCATAGGGTGGTATTGAAGCTTTTGAGGAACAGAGCCTATCTGGCCAACTCGGCCATGGAATTTTTTATTGGAATGGACATGTGAATGTGATTCAGCCTTAGCTCTGGCAACACCTCCAGAATCAGAAGAATCCGGATGTGAGTGAGTTGACATGTAGCTATCATTAGACAACTCCTTTTGGGAGCCACAAGGTTGTTCCCTGCCATGAGTATCACCTGACACTTTATCAGAGTTGTCTGGATTTGAATCCCAGCACTGAGATCTTTTGTTCAAAACAAGGGAATTGCTTCCCAAACTTATTTTTCCCATATTAACTTGGGAAGAATCTGGCAACATATGCTTCCCATGTTCAAAATTACGTTCACTAGATCCCTGTATGCTGAGAACTTTGTTTTGCCCAGATTTTGCAACAGCAACTTGCACCTGTGCAGGGCTAAATCCAGATTTTATTGTTTCCATTCCATCTACAGAATTAGGTAATGAAGAATCTGCTCTGTTGGAATCAACAAGCCATGTACCATTGCCATGATTTTTTTCTGTGGTGATGGTTCCTAGGGAATCGTTCGTCCGACCATGTTGCATTGGGTTACTGAATTCAGCCACTTTAAATGGGGCTTTAAGACAGGATGGATGTATATCATTTGAGACCCATCCATCCCCTTTACTGGTGGGTTTGGTGTCAGACAAATATGAAGATAAATTCCAATGCTGAATCAAAGGGTTATGCACATTTGACAAACTGAATTGTACTGATTGCTGATGGGAACCACCTGAAGCATCATCTTGTGCTGTTGCATCGTGATCACTGGAAAACTTCGCAGAAGATTGCAGAAAAGTGGGCACTTTATGATCACGACTACCTGTATTACCATTTTCAAATGGAGAAATAGGGCCCAAAGCTGCAGATGATGGACCCTGTAAGTTATTTGTGAACCAGTTTGTTTGCACCTTTGCACTGTCCACTGTTGTTGAATAGTTCCCGCTCGGGACATCCATTTTCTGTAAATTCAAACCACTCCACTCTTCCTTTAACCCAGAGTCATTGCTAGAAACTTCAGCTACAGCAGACTGCATAAGGGCGCTCCAGCTTCCACCTTGAAAGGATGGAAATGAGTTATATGTGCTGTTACTATCAAAAGGATTCCCCTGCAAAAAACTACCTGCAACCATGTTGCCATTCATCCCAAAAGCATCCCAATTACTGTCATCATCAGAACTGAACAAAATCTTCTGTTCAGTTGGATCTAAACTAACAGAACTAGGTGTGGGGACCTGAGATGTCTTTTCCAGAGAGTTTAGTTGGGAAAAGGAATGTTCCTGATGAGCATGAATTTCCTGAACATGCAAACCTCTTCCCAATTGATTGCCTTGTTCAAAATTTGTAGATAGACTATTTTTAAAATTGTCAGCGGGAAGTTGACCAAACACTCTTTCTTCTGGAAAATCCTGCCTGCTGGCAGCGTGAGAATATTGTGAATTCTGCTGATGATACATGCTCTGGTTGCTTCGGGGAGAAGGAGAGGATACATTTGCACCGCCTTTGGACATAGCACCAGAGACAGAGAGATCTTGAGGTTGAGGAATCCCATGCAAGTGAGAATACTGGTTTGTCCAGCCTCTAGTTCCAGTAACAGGAAGTCCATATAGCGATTGATCATGCTGTTGGGTAACAAATCCAAATTGCTGCAAGGCTTGCGCTTGATCTTGGGAAAGTGGTAGACCATTAGAAAGTTCATGCATGGAGTAACCAGCACGTTGAGACGAATTCAAATTACCATGCAATAGCATTTGAGGATTATTCATCACTTTCAGGTCATTTCCAGCATATTCACCATGCCATGTGAAGTTCGATGCATCATGAAGGGGCATACCATTAACAGCAGCTGGCGGTGGACATGCAACAGTCTGTTTTGTCACAGATATTTGGTTCATTAAAGTATGCTGTCTGAGTTCTTCCCCAGAATGCCGAACTTGTTGTTGTCTTTGAAGTTCTTGCAGTTGCTTAAACATCATCTGTTGTTGCCATATTTGCATGTCATCACATCCTGCTTGTTGCCTCGTCTGAGGTTGAGGCATGCCCGGATGCTGACCCCTCATGAACACAGATGAATGCAGACAAAAAAAAGGAGTGGTCTTTGGCTTCCACTTTCAGATCATTTGGAGGCAGTTATAATGTAAGCATCTTTAGGACAATTGGAGGAAACAGTAATAAAGGATGACCATGCAGAATGTATTGTCAAGTCATCAGATCGCAACAATAATCATGCGCATGACCATAAGGCAATGGTGCTTCAACAATCGAATTACCCGCGGTTATCCAAAATGAAGATAAGCCGTATCCTCCATAACTCCTCACTCTGATCAGACATTAAATAATAGCTTAGATGCCACACAGAATCCAAAAATTATGCCACTAAATTTAAGTTCAAAGGTTCAAAGATGAGGTACAAAGCTAACATCCAGTATCCCAGTAATAAGGGAATTTTCCTTCATCTCTGAGACATGGAGACTGCAATGAAACAGAAGAAATAATATTTTATTAGATGAATTTAAAAAAAATCTCATAGTTTACCAAAAGATGCTGAGTAAAAATTAAATGGCACTGATTGCATATTAATGATCTCTATATTGAAGATGGAGAGGAGATATTTTATAAAAAAAAGAAGAGAAAATGTGATTTGTTTAGGACATACAATTTAAATATGCAAGATGTGGCATTTGTTAGGTTATCCCATTTTATTTTATTTTTCTTTCTTTTTTTTGGGGGGGAGGGGGGCACATGCGTGGTTTTTCTCTTAAGAGTAGGCAACTTCAGAATGATGTTAATTTTTTATACAAAAATGGAACAGAACCTAGTCAAACTATAATTGATAATTTGCCAAAACCTCATTCTTCATTTTCTCTAAAAGAAAAAAGAAAATAACCAACAAGCATACATCAACTCAGTTAAGTTGACTCATTCAAGAAATGTGTTGAGGTCCAGATTCATATTATCGGGACTCAGAACAATCAACTTCAAAGAGCAATCATAGATTGTCCAACAAAAAGAGAATATGACTCAACACATCAATTCTTCATCATGCAGCTTGTCCGTATAGATCATAGGACAAACCATCAGTATAACCAACTTTCTTCCACACATGTCATTCAACAAGAATAGTGAAAGAAACATGCAAGGTAAATAAGTAACTGGTTGCTAAGACTGCTTTCTGGTATATATAAAAATTATCATTATAGTTTTTAATGAAATTTGCCATTACATGGACTCATCAACATCCACGAGAGCAGATTTCCATCAAAGTCACTCCTCTTATTTGTTTTGACAAAATTCCATTCACACTCTTGTGCATTTCCAGGTCACAGCCCCATATTTCTGATAACCAAAAGAAACTCCCAATGCATACACTAGCAACTAACTATAGACTTGGAAGATGGAAGCTCCATACTCTGCAACTGGAAACAATTTTCAAAGCATTCCATATAATGTGTTTACTTTGACCCATTGGAACGAATAATTCTGGTAAGGGAATTTGCACAATTATTCCCTTTTCCATGAAAGGGAACCATGGTGAAACACTGAAAATTAATGGTGTGTGATGTAGTCATGTAGATCTCACAGATTCAAGTTTGTGCAAGCATCCTCTACTGAAATTACAGATAGGGGTATGCACAACAGAAAAGTGGTGCAACTCTTAGTCCTAGAACAAAACAGGGCCTTTGTTTTATAGTTCTAGGTCCCTCAAAATTCACTGTGTTAGATTTCTGGCTTTGGTACCATGGAGCTATTATTGGATGCTTTATCAGGTTCCTTAACTCCACTGGAAGAAAATTGCCTTTAGCCATTTAGCATGTTTGTCATTTGTTGGAAGAAGTTGTAAATTTTCTATTAAAACAATTATTCTGCAGCTGCAAATGTCAATTACTTAAGTATTTAACTTGAATGCATGATCAACGAATCTTAGAGGCCCCCTAACCACACCGACTACTTGCTCCTATAACATGATTCCAAGTAGAAAATTTTCAATCATGTCGATTTCGTTGAGGAGATAAAAAAGGGGGTAAGATCTACCCCTAAATATTAATTCGAATCCTCCCTTAAACTAAACGACCCAAAGTTAGCAATTGGCATGAAAACGAATAATGGAATACTTGGAATCCCAGAGAATTATTTAGTTTTATGGGTTACTTGTTCAAACAATTCATTTCAAATAAGTCATATCTTCTTCAAACCAATGAATAGAGCTGAAGTTATAGTTGAAGAAGCCAGCAGAAAACCAAAATAACTCCACCAGAATGACCGAAGAGGAACACCATTCAGCACCAACATAATTCTTGTTCTTTTAGTATTCAGCATAGTGATGATGTGTCATGTATGCTTTTAAACCTTTATTTAACTATGTATGGTATTTCATGTCATGACTTTGAGTAAGAAAATGCAATTTGCCTTTCATATCAGCATGCCCTTGTTCTCCTTATCACCTAAAATAGGTTACGGAGTCGGAGAGTGCATAAATTCTAGAAAAGCATGTCACATGGTTTTATATATTGTACTGATATGCACAGATAGACACTGAGTCTTCAACTTTAATCAACCAAGTTCAGATAATGCCCAGTATTCAGTGTTGACTTTCAAGAAGTAACAAGAAACTCTTATAATATTTTTAAATTCAAAGGATGATTAAAAAATTGACATCCAGAAGAAGATATAATATATTAAGAGATTAAATATAAGTACTGAATTTAAAACAAGGATAAGAGATAATACTTAGAGATCATTTTATTCATGTTGTACATGTTAGAGTAAACAATACTCTGATGATTATTCCATAGAGCCCTCAGGTCTCTTATATAGAGAGAAAACCCTTGGGTAAATTACAGAGGCGTACAATATATAAATAGAAAATACGAAACAGTACATCGCAACATATATAAGTCTCTACACTCCCCCTCAAGATGGAGCATAGATATCTATCATGCTCAGCTTGGAAGAACATCTCTGGAAAGGTCCTCTGAGCAATGGCTTGGTGAATATATCAGCAGTCTGGTCCTCTGAACTGACATGAGAAGTGGAAATGAAGCCCTTCTGAATCATGTCTCTAGTATAATGACAATCCACCTCGATGTGCTTTGTTCTCTCATGAAAGGCTGGATTATTGGCAATAAACAATGCTGCCTGATTGTCACATTAGAGATTCATAGGCAAGGGGACATCTACATTCAAATCTTCTAAGACTGCTCTGACCCACATCATTTCTGCGCTTGCTTGTGCCATGGCTCTGTACTCGGATTCGGCACTGGATCTCGCCACAACAGTCTGTTTCTTGCTTTTCCAAGAAACTAAAGAGCTTCCTATGAAGATAGCAAATCCAGAAGTAGATTTACGATCCCTTGGACATCCTGCATAATCTGCATCTGCACAAGCTGAAATAGACAGATCTGTATCTTTCCTGAATAGCAACCCTGTGCCTGGGGAAGACTTCAGATATCTCAATATCATATACAAGGCATCCATATGAACTTGCATCGGCTGCTCCATAAATTGACTCACCCGGTTTACTGCAAAGGCAATATCCGGTCGAGTTATAGTAATGTATAAGAGCTTACCCACCATCTCTCTGTACCTTCTTTTGTCCACCTCCTCGATATCATCGTCGTACAGCTTCATGCTTGGGTCCATAGGTGTACTTGAAGGTCTGCATCCAGTCATTCCTGTTTCAACTAGCAAGTCTGTGACATATTTTCTTTGAGTCATCATCATTCCTTGTGCATTTCTTGCAAACTCTATCCCCAGAAAATATCGTATCGTGCCCAGATCCTTCGTAATGAACTGGCTTCCCAACAGGGACTTGGTTATCTCAATCCCCTGAGCATCATCTCCTGTAACCAAGATGTCATCAACATATATCATAACAGCAACTGTACCTCTAGGGGTCTTCTGGATGAACAGTGAATGGTCCGCATTTGATCTCCTGAACCCCTGTCGTTCAATTAGCTGGGAAAGCTTCTGGAACCATGCTCGGGGACTCTGTTTGAGGCCATAGATAGCCTTATGAAGTCTGCACACCATCTTAGTCTCCCCCTCAGCAGCAAACCCTGGTGGATGCTGCATATAGACTTCCTCCTGTAGGTCACCATACAAGAAAGCATTCTTGACGTCAAGCTGAAAAATGGTCCAGTTACGTACCGCAGCAACAGATAGGAGGATGCGAAGAGTGGAGTGTCTAGCCATTGGTGAAAAAGTATCCAAATAATCTACCCCATACGTCTGGGTAAATCCCCGTGCTACAAATCTTGCCTTGTATCTGTCGAGACGTCCATCTGCATGATATTTCACCGTAAACACCCACTTGCAACTCACCACGGAGGCACCTGGAGGAATGGGGACAAGAGATCAAGTCCCTCTAGACTGCAAGGCACGCATCTCCTCTTCCATTGCTAGACGCCAGCAATCAATCTTCATGGCATCTTGATAGGTATGTGGAATCTCAACTGACGAGACAGCAGCTGCAAACTTCTGGAAATCCCCATTGAGACGATGAAATGAGACTTGAGAGGCAAGGGGATATGAAGCACATTGTCTTCGCTGCTTCCTGTGAGCAATGGGCCGATCTAGATCATCCATCACTGTGTTGACCGGTTGATCCTCCTCCTGTAGTAAAGGCTCCTGCATTGGTGCATTGTCTAACCCATCATTAGTGATAACATCAGAACATACCTGAGGCGTGTTGGATGGTTGACATGTAGCTCGAGCAGGGCCTGTCCGCCTTGTATAGAACTTAGTAAAAGGTACATTTGGAGATGGTGGTGGTGGTGGTGGTGGCGGAGTAGAGGATTGACCCAGGCTTGGAGGTGGAGGCGCATAGACATTAGAATCTGTGGATGTGGAGGAGACCAATCTGTCACCTGCAGGGGAGAAGTACATGACGGGCTCGAAAAATGTAACATCAGCGCTCACATAGTACTTGTCATGAACGGGGTCATAGCAACGATATCCCTTCTGTATCCTGGAGTAGCCTACAAAAACACACTTGATAGCCCTAGGAGATAGCTTATCAAGTCCTGGAGATAAACGGTGGACAAACGCAACAGTGCCAAAGACCCGAGGTGTAAGTGTAAACAAATCTTTGTCAGGAAAGAGAACAGAGATAGGAGACTTCTCCCCAAGAACAGTTGTAGGCATGCGGTTGACCAGATAGCATGTTGTAAGTATAGCATCCCCACAAAAGGACAATGGGGCACAACTCTGAATAAGTAATGTGCGGGCAATATCAAGGAAATGTCGATGCTTCCGTTCTGCAACCCCATTTTGTTGAGATGTGTATGCACATGTGGTTTGGTGGATAATGCCTTTAGAAGAAAGAAAGCGTTCAAGGGAACGAGTGCAGAACTCCAATGCATTGTCAGTACGCACATACTTAACAGTAGACGAAAAAACATTTTGAACTTCATTGATAAGATTTTGAATAACACTTCCTGCTTCGGATTTATTTTTAAGAAGAAAAGTCCATGACACTCTAGAAAAATCATCAACCACAACTAAATAGAACATGTGCCCCTGATGATCTGGGACACGACTGGGACCCCAAATATCTATATGAAATAACTCAAATGGGGAGCGACTGCTCCGACTCTGACGACTGGGGAAGCTAGACCGATGGTGCTTCCCTAACTGACATGCTTCACAACGAAATGACGAACTCGGAGAGATCTGAGGCAGGAGGTGACGCATTTTCTGTAGCGGCAGGTGACCAAACCGAAGATGCCAGGTATACGGAGAGACGGAGCCCTGGGAATGCAGTGAGACGCCAGCGTAAGAGTTCCGTACGAGACGATAGAGGCCATTGTGCTCAGAGCCACAGCCAATCACCATGCCCGTTAGTATGTCCTGAAAAATAACAGACGATGGGTCAAAAATAGCACGACAGTGCAAATCTCGTGTAATCTGACTAATGGATAAGAGATTCATAGAGAATTCTGGTGCATGTAGAACATTCTGTAAGTGCATCGAGGGCAGCAAAGCCGTCTCCCCCTGACCGATGATCGGGGAATGTGTGCCATCAGCAATGAGTACAGAGCGACCAGGCTGAACAGCTCTATAGGACTGCAGAATATCTTTCTGACGACAGAGATGATGGGTGGCTCCAGAATCGACAATCCACCCTGTGAGATCATGGTTATGATATGAGACTGAAGGACTACCTGAGGCACTGGCTGAAGCAGATGTACTAGCTGACGCCGAAGCCGCAACATCAGAAGCATCAGCACCCTCTGACGATGACTGTGGCATGATATCACGAAGCCGTGCCACTAGCTCCTCGAACCTGTGATCTGGAGTAGATGCTGGTGGACCCTGAACATGATCAGCGACACGTGCAGAAGGAGGGAAGCCATGCTTGGAATAGCATGTATCCTCCGAATGACCAGTACGACGACAGAATGAGCACGTAGAGCGTATGCGACCTCCGCGGTCACGTCCACCACTTCCTCTGCCACGAAATGAGGACGAACTACCTCGTCCTCTGGAGACTGCCATTGCCGAGGGAGCTGGAGTCGCTGTATTCGATGGAACAGGTACACGACTGAGCCTTCTGTAGACTTCTTCCATCGGTGGAATGGTTGCATCGGCAAGGATCTGAGAGCGTGCTGCCCCGTACTCCGGGTCAAGGGCAGCAAGTAATACGCCAACCATAGTGGCGTTGCGGAACGTCTTCTGCTGTTCCGGCGTGGCTGTGAGTGGGATGGTGCTATAGAGTTTCTCGAACATGCCACGAAGAGACGTGTACAGAGAATGAAGAGGCCTCCCATTTTGCTTCGTGGTAAAAATATCATGCTGCAACTGCAGCATCTTTGTCTCGTTCTGCACCTGAGAGTATGTCGTGGCCAGAATATCCCACATCGCCTTGGCGGTGGGCTGATGGAGGACATCATTTGCTATCTCCGTCGTGAGCGTCCCAGACAGCCAAACTTTGGCGTACGCGTCATCGGCCTCCCATGAGGCATATATTCCCTTCTTCTCCGGCGGCTCATCTTCGGTAAGAATATGCTTCTTACCACATGACTGCATAAGACTGAGGAACTGCATAGCCCACAGTTCGTAGTTCGTCCCGTCCATTTTGACGATTGGTGCCGAACCTTTAAAGGCACCTATGGCGGGCATATCGACCTTTTGTTCTGACATACTGCCGAAGAAGCCCAACTAGGGATGATAGACAAGGAGACTGGTGTCTACCGAGACCTTTGAGGATTCAAGTGCATATGTAGACGTTATGCACTCGAACCCGTCATCGACCGGAGCCCGACCGAAGCGAGGCGGACGGTGGCGAGGCTGGTGAAGCCTCGGGGAAGAGGCAGGGTTGGGGCCTGGAGGGGCTGGAGGTACCGGCGGCGGAGCTGTAGGGGCCCGGTGGCGGGACCGGAGGGGGCTGGCAGAGGGCCGGAGGGGCCTGGCGGCGGCGGGAGGGGCTGGCTGGGGTCGGCGAGGGGCCTGGAGTGGCCTGGCGGCGGCGGGAGGGCCTGGAGGGGCGGGCGGCTGGAGCCCGGCGACGGCAGCGGGGGGGGGGGGGGGGGGGTGGAGGAAACCCTGGGTTAGGGTTTTCTCTAAAAAAAATTTTTGCGGGTGGAGGAAACCCTAGGTTAGGGTTTTGGCTCTGATACCATGTTAGAGTAAACAATACTCTGATGATTATTCCATAGAGCCCTCGGGTCTCTTATATAGAGAGAAAACCCTTGGGTAAATTACAGAGACGTACAATATATAAATAGAAAATACGAAACAGTACATCGCAACATATATAAGTCTCTACAGTACACAAAGATATCCATGCATGCATGCATAAAAATGGATGCCAAAAATGCGTAAAATTTTTTAAACTCCATTTCCTATAGGATTGCCACCAGTTCCCACTGTAACCAAGACAAATGAAGACCTGGTCACATCTAAAATGCCTTCTTATTTTACTCCAGCGGTCCCCCTCCAAATTACACGTATCTGCTGGTATTAAAGAGAAGTATCAACTTTGATCATTCTTCTATTATGCTCGAATATTAAGATAAATTAAAGTTAAATTAACATATAGGTTTATGAAAAAGTGCACATACATAGGTACGTGTTTGTGATAGTGTTTGTAATTCTGAACAATTTCATTAGATTGGCAAGTGAGTAATTATGCAATCTACACAACATAAGTGAAAATGACTTTTTAGTTTATGTCAATGCTAAATGTAAACAAAAGGAGGAGGCTTCCCATTGTATTTATCTTTTAACTATCTATAGTTCTACATGCCCACGAGACAAATATGGGATTTTGATTATGATACTATTCCAAAATGAAAACATGGAGGCAAATATAAATTGGCGGGCAAGATCTAATGTCACGACAAGTGAGAAAAACACCACATGAATAGAAAAGAGTATTGTTTTTTTTTGAAGTCTAAAACTTCGGTGGAGACACGCTGGAAAAGAGTATTGTTAAAGGTTGTATAAAGACCAACAAGGCATACACATATGTAAGGGCTGTCTAGTTGATGAACCATACAATAAAGCTCGAAGTAGGCAGTTTTGGTGAGGCCAAAAAAAATTATAGGACATGGTGGAAGAAGTGCAACAGTGTGTTGCATGTCCGACATATATAACCTTCATGACAAACACATATTTACATATATGTATAATGAAAATTTCAAAGATGTGCATTTCAAACAAATCACGCGGATAATTTAGATGATCGGTGATAATGCTTATCAGTAAAGATAAGGTTGCTGCAGATGTAGGTTTTGTGAAAGCTCACACCAGACCAAAGATCTTTGCAGTATTTAGAAATTACTGACAAAAACATATGTGCCAATCTCAAACTGACCGAAAGCATGCTCAGGTCATGACATGAAGAGAGAATTTACTAAGGTAACCACAAACTCCTATCACAATACATAGCATTGCTCCCAAGAAACTACTCTAAAATATCAAGTTGCAATTGGTAACACTGCATGCACATCCGGATCAACATCTGCACACAACTCAACCCGTCATGCCAGTCCATTATATATACATGGATTCATGAAAGATGCTGACCTACCGCTACTTATGAGGTGTTTTGTAAAACAATTGCAGAAGCCACTGCTGCAATCCAGATCCCATCTTCGCATATAAAACAACTGGTTCTTCAAGATGGAAACTTTTTCTACATCAGCAAATGGGATCCGTCTAATCACGGCATTGATAAAACTGGCTAAGAAAGAACTCTCCTATCTAAAATGATCTAATATCGCACACTCAGTGCCGATCTCCACGGGAATTGCCATGCCAATAAAAACTAACAAATAATATACCCACAACACCGTCATCTACTACACACTTCCGCTACAGCAGATAACCAACGTTTAAAAAAGCAGAAATACCCAGAAAATCGCACAAAACTCCAATTTTGGAATGCACCACACCAGTCACACAACTCCAGCGCTCTTAGACTGCTACCAAGCACGCAAAACCACAGTTGAAACTCCACGTAGACCTCAACAACGCCCAGAACAACCACATCGGCAGCGATTACCCGCGAATCCACACGTCCCGCAACTCAGATCGACCCCTCCCACCAAATCCCCCCAAATTGGACATGGAGAACCCTAGAAGCCGTTCATTCCCACAACTCCCAGCCAAATCGAGCTGAAAACAGCTCCGGAACCAAGAACTACGGGATAGCGAGGCGACGTACCCGGATTGGCGGCGGAGGCAGCTGGGGCGGCGGCGATCGGAGGCCGATCGGAGGGCGATCGAGGGGGCAATTAGGGTTCCGGCGAGGATGCCGACGGAGGACGCTATTTCTAGGGTTAGGGCTTTCAAGGAGAGTGCACTGTGCGGGGGTTGGCCTTCGGCTTCGCGTTTTTGGTTTGGGGCTCTCCGAGATTTCGGGCTCTCTCTCTCTCTCTCTCTCTCTCTCTCTCTCTCTACGAAGATAAAGTGACCGTCGGGGAAGGGGGAGCGGGCATTTCAACGAATAGCCAAGGAAGAAAGATGAGGTTCGGAGACGCCAGGGCTCAGCCTCGGGAAGCCCCGGGAGTTCCGTTTTTCGCAAATCTGGCTAATTTCTTTGTTTTTTCTCCTTTATCTATTATCTGTTTTATTTATTTTATTTATCTATTTCACTCTCCTAAATGATTCTTTACGAACTGGTATTTTATTTATTTTATTTATCTATTTCACTCCCTTAAATGATTCTTTACGAACTGGTATTTTACGAACGTCTTTGAAATAAAAGTCACGAGAAAAGTGGTATCCATCTGCGGATGAAAATAAATATGTGTGTGTATTCGTCATATCCACATTCATAAAATAGAAGATATGGATGTCTTTTTCTTATGTACAATAATTCAACGTTCGATTAATACGATTGTGAATTTGATGTCCTTAATTTTGATGAACACGAATATGCGTACAATGTTTAAATTCTAGAAGATAAGGATACATATATTCAATTTTTAATGAAACGAGTATATATATATATGAATGCAAATATTAATACAAATGTTCAAATCCTAGGGGTAGAAGTGCAAAATTTCATTATTAACATACCTCGTCTATGTCCATTGTACTATTTTTTTGAGTTGTTATCGATATCCCTGTAATTTTTTGAGTCTCTAAAAATAGTTGTTCCATGGTAGATATTGACTTCTTCGCATGAACCCAAATTTCCTATAGGGTGGTATTGAAACTTTTGAGGAGCATAGCCTCTTTGGCCAATTGATGAATCTTCATTTCATCGCCTTTATTTTTTCATTTTTACCTTAAATCCCTAGCTAAATGCATGTGTATGTCATTAATATATCAAAATAAACATCTGATAAAGTGTACAAAAAATATTGTATAAAAGATTATAATTTACTTTATTTAATTCCAAAATAAAAGAAAAAAAAGAAAAAGAAAAGAAAAAAGAAATGAAACACCATGGGTGTTGAGTGACCCTAGACCCCGAGACCCAATCATTATGATGACTTGGTCGATAAGGAATAAAGTAGGGGAGATAGAGCAGAGGAAATATACACACAACCCTGATTTTAAAATTCATTAATAATTGCATTTTGTCTCCTATTTTATATAATTATTTTTACACTTCAAATAATAAAATCCTCAACATGAATATTGTAGATAAAAATACAAAGAAAAATACAAAATTGATTTCACAAAAAATAATGCACAGTGTGCCCGAGACACACAAAATAACAACTCAAAATAAAAACTTCGCAGACATGTGTCTTCTCCATACCGTATTAAAATGGATCAAAATCACTTTTAATTGCATATAACTTTTAATAAGCTACTTAATGAAGGTGGTTTCATGATTTGGAGCTAAGATGCAAAGGTTAGGTTTGGAGCCCAAATTGTGCAATATACTTGTATATTTTATTCAATATATTTATTCTTTGTAATTTTCAAATTCTTTTATTTTTATAAGATTGTAAAAAATATTTGAAACACATGTACATAATTAAAATAAAATAAAACTATCAAAATAAAACCAAAATGAATAATTCATACATAGATGAAATATACATGTATATACCTATAATATATATATAACTAATTAATTAAGTGAACATGCGAACTCATAAAAATACAATAAAAGTACCTGAATATGTATAAAATTAAATAAAAATTATACAAAATCCATGTATAAATAATAAATTATATATTACGGAATATAAAATAAAAGGCCAAAATACATGTACTTATATCTATATTATACATATAAATATTACCTCATAATAAAGAGCCTTGTAAAAATAAATAAAAATATGTATAAAATACTACATTAAATTATAACATTTTTATGTTTTAATAAACAATCAATTAAATCATTTATTATTTTTATTGATTTTACAGATATTTTCCCTCAAGGATTTTTCTGGTTGGTCCAAGTGGACCAACCAAAACTCTCCGCATGTTGACCTTGGGTCATTGAACCTCCTCTCTCTTCCTTGTGCTTCAGCCTATCAAAACCCAGGTTTTGCTCTATTTTTCCCGTTGATCTCATCGTGCTCTAGCTTGGCATGATGCTCGATTCCTGGAGATTAAACACCCATCAAAACCTTAGATCTATTCGATCTCCATTGAGTTGAGCAGCATCTGACTCGCAAGTCGGCCCCTCATTCTGTCTATAAAAGAAACCCTATGAGCTCCATTTCAAGTTTGATCCCTCTCAATCGATCTTTAGCCCCCAGATTGGCCATGATAGCTCCACCTTGGTGACAACAAGAAGAAGTTCCAATTTGCAGCGAGGAGAGGTCGAGGAGATCCAACTCACTACCAAAGCTCCAACATGGTTTTGTTTCATCGACCTACGGTCGATTTGAGGCATGTTCTTTTGCTTTACTAGGTAGTATCATAGTCGTAGTTTCATTTCCCGCAGTTAATTTTCTGGTTTAATCATGTATTTCAGCCTAATTAAGAAAAGTCCTCAAATCCCTAGAGCTCGAGCTCTAGCGTAATTCACTCGTGTTCCGACTGTATCTCGCCACGATTTCACCCCCATCCTGATCCTTATCATATTCTCCATCAGACCCGAACAGTTCCCCGCTTGATTCAACCCGAATCGAAGAAATCAGAGCTCCCTCCATCGCCCTTCATCATAGCTCATCGACCCTCAATTCCACGCAGCTCCAGCTGTTATTTTTGGGTTGAGCGCATAGCTCTCATGCTACCTAGTCATTTTTGCAGGTTTGGATGAGCGAAGGACCATTTGGAATCACAAATGATGCCTAAAGCAACTCCATGTGGCTTGGATTCGTCTGAGCTCCTCGGTCTTCCTCGTCGCCACTAGAGGGTACATGCACACGTGGAGGGATACCGGAAAGAAGAAGCACCTGTAGCGAGGCGAATCATAGCCGAAGTTGGCTAGAATCAACGATCGAAGCGAGGAGGTTTGTATGTTCTTCCCCATTCATCCGCCTTCCAGTCGTCTGATGAGAAACAAGTTCCAAGTCTGATCATGGACATAGAATCAAGTCGAAGCGTTGCCCTCTCTCAAGCATTGGATCGGCCATGTGTCCGCGCGAGAGCTGCACGATCACTGGTGTTTAAGTGGTATAATTGCATAGCCCCCCTCCACTCTTTTTGTATCTGACAAATGGTCATGTAATTATCTAAGTATGTTTGAAAAAATTTGGGATATTTTGCATGTTTACCCTCGGTACTCTTAAATATTGCAAGTGGGTCTAGGGCCAGGTCAACTCACGTGGACACCACGTGAGGTGACATTTTACAGGTGTAAAAACCTGTATATTTTTATCCTAAAATCTGGAATATTTTCAACATCTAAAAAAATAAATGAATGGCATTTCGTAGAGCTCGTCGGGATCTTTCCAACTATCTCAAGAACAACAAATTCTGATATTCCTACCTAAAGATATTGATGTTTTTAAGTTGGATGATCGAGATCCATATATGGATCTGAACTGGATTCAAATTTGGATCCAATTTCACATCTCATTCTATAAATAGGACATGATAGCATGCTCTCTCAGAAACCTAGCCACCATCATCCTTCCCCCTCCTTGGAGCACCACCACCTTGGCCCGATTGATCGCCGAAGTGCCGCCGTCGACGTTTGAAAAAGCGCTCTGATCGAAGATCCGTGACCACCATCATGTGGGGAGCTCGAGGTTATCGTTGTACGCACAATCCTTCTCTGATTGAGTAACAGAAACATCGTTTATGTGTGAGAGGAGATCCCGAGGGAATATCTTCGGAGGTAACGATAAATACCTTCCTCTTGTTGTTGGGTTCCAAATAGTTTTCCTGTACTCTTGAACATTTTTAGAGTCTTATTTATTCCAAAATGATTAAAATATTGATGTTGGTGATGCAATCTATGAAGCATATTCCGTCAGTATTATTATCTAGATTTTATTTACTGCCTTAGTACGAGAAACATGTTTATTGTACACCCATCAAAAGTCACTGGTATACTTTGCACCAATGTGCATAGCTAAAACAATTACGTTGCACTAAAAATATGATATAGTGCGAGTGTGTGTGCATGAAATCGTGAACATATTGTAACATTGAGAATTGGCGGATATTTGTAACACATCTGTCCCACCTACTCTCCAATATCCTAAGATAACTTTGGTCTTGATCGTAGCTTTTAGTATTATTGTGCTCCGGATTGACAGGTACATAATGCATTTCATGCCATTATGCTCTGGCCATTATTTTATTACTTACGCAAATAAACTTGTAACATGAATTCACACTTCAAGCACGTACATAATGCCAATTTATAGAAATATTCGAATAATAGCAACGGATGTCATTTAACATTGTGCTGATGGTTAATATTTCTTATTCATTGTACGCATAAAGTCAATTTGGACATTGCAATCATATCTCATAGCATACGTCTCTTCATTGTATGATTAATGTGAAGTCAATGGGTATTGTAATGCCTTACTCAAAATTATATGTACTTAGATTATATATATGTAAAAGTGCATGGATGACGTTGGCATGAATAATTTACTTCCTAAGATTGACCATAACCTCTCATAAAATTTATAACCAAAAGGATAGCAATATTATCTAATATCCAAATTTTGTTATTAATAAAAGTATCGTAAGAGCCTCTCTTAAGCGAGTTTGATATTGCTTAAGACGAGAAGTTTAAAGTTTTCCTCTAGTGTACAGCTTTGGTATTTACACGTATGTAGAATGACAATTGAATAAATTGATACGATTTTTCTTCTGATCATTACTTAACCTCAGTTTTTGTGGGAACTATGAGATACCCTTGTGACGAACCGCGATTTCACCCTCTTAATAATGTGGAATTAACTACTTTCGTTGCAGTCGGATAACATCAGATCGATCAAAAACCACTTCGAAATAATGTATCAAATTAAAGGCAAAGCGGTCGATTTATATTTTGCTTTGGCAAGCCCAAGATCGAACTCAAGGACACGAGCCTCTTACGTAATATTTAGACTCTTATTATTTGAACTAAGCGATGAATTAAAAAAATTGTAGGTCAATGAATGCATAAAGACAGACAATATGCATAAATAAACATGAGGATATGCAATTTTTGTTTGATTTTTAACATGCAACAAGATGCAAAGAAATACAATGTGAATATACCCTAATGAGTCAAAATATTTGAGCCATTTAATCACAAGTCAAATCAAGTTCAGTTTATGAAGCTAGTCTCATTAATGTAGAGACACGAGTCATGTAAAGCATTATATGAGAGACACTTAGTTGAGTAGAATCATCAATAATTAAAGTGTCAAAACAGGAAATGAATTATGCCATTAAAAAGATAATTAAACCAGCTTCGAAATGAGACCAAAATAAACTCAAACGGAGATACGATGCTCAAAATATTTACAAATGAAGCTAGGGGCCTAAACACAAGAAAAACATGAAAATAAATAACAAAGAGATCCCTGGAAGGGCTAAAATGCAGATAAAATAAATGCGGGGCCTTCCCTATAATTTACCCACATGCGCGGGGGTATTTTTATAATTATTAAAACATGTAAGGGCTTGAATGCAAAATACCCCAGGCGTGCATGGGATGTACGTGGTCCTGAGGACCTAGATGCAATTTGGAGAAGTTCCAGGGGTATCCCTGCAAATTACCCGGCCAATCACGTGACATGCACGTGATGGCGAGGTTCGGGTGGCTTGTAGGCTCGGAGGAGTGACGAACCGCAAAATCGGCCCTTTAATAAAGCTAAATTAGCACTTGGAAATGTCGGTGCAGTCGGGCCGATTTCGGTCGTCAAAGAGATCCCCTCATTTAGAGATATACGATGGTCAATCAAAATGAGGTGATCGAAAATTTATTTTACTTGGCAAGATACCAAGGTCGAACTCAGGGACACGAGCCTCTCTCGTATTGATCGGATTTAAGTGTGTTTAACTAAGTGTTGAATTAAAGCCTATAGGTCAAAATATGCAAAGACAAAATAAGACATGATATTAAAAAGAAACATGCATTTTTTTAAACATTTTTTTATAATGCAAATAAGTGATCATGCAAAGCGAATGATATGCCCCAAAAATCATAGTCACTTGAGCCATAGAAAAAAAATGCGAGTTAAGCTGAGTTAACAATAAGAAGCCTCTACAACTATGAAGCAAGTGGGCATGATAAACATCACGGTTCATAGTGTCCAATCTGGACTTAAAGCATGCCATAATAAAGAGGACGAGAAGAGCTTCAAAACGAAACTGAAATCAACTCGATTGGAGCTATGTAGCTCAAGATATGCAAGTTCAAAGATAAGGGCATAAATGAAAGAAAACATAAAAAGATAACTACAAAAAGGTCCCTGGAAAGGACTAAAATGCAAAAGAAATAAATTCGAGGCCTTCCCTGTAAATGAACCCCACGCGCAGGGGTATATTTGCAATTATATAAACCCGCAAGGGTATAAGTGCAAATAACCCCTGATGCACGTGGTTCGCATGTGAGGACTGGACCTTTCTGCAAATCTGGAGAAGTCAGAGGGCGTCTCTGCAAAATTCCCAAATAGCACGTGCGCTGCACGTGCTACCCAGACTCGGAAGGAGACTCGGATTCGGCAGAGGCTAGGATGAAGCTTCGGCTGGTTCGGGTGTAGGCTTGGGTTCGCTGCAGGCTCGGAGAAGGCACGGAACATCCAAGCCTGGAGGCTCGGTGGCTGAGGCTCGGTGCTGCTATGGAGAGGACACGTGGCTGCACTGTGGCCGTTGGATCGAGATGATCCAACGGTCGCTGGAGAGGCGGGTCTTGAGCGACGTGGCTGAATAAGAACCGTTGGATCGTGTGGATCCAATGGTTGATGAACTCGATGGCGTGGCTTCTCCTGGGCCGTTGGATGATCGCCGAGAAAGGATCATCCAACGGCCGCTGTTCCTTCTCCTCCGTCCATAGCTGGCGGCGAGTTTGGAGCTCCAGCGAAGGAGCTCCTTCTCCGCCGCCCGCTCCCAGCTACGGTGAACTCCCTCCGAGCGTAAGGACCAGTCGTCGATGAAGCGGGTAGCTCGGGGAAGTCGCCGGATCCTCTGGCGTTTCGGAGCTCGGATGGGAGCTGCGGAGTCGATGAAGTCTGCTCCGGTGTGCGCTCCGATCATTGAAGGCTCGTGAGTACCTGCAGGTTAGGAATACATAGCCGAAGCGCAACTGTGTGTGCGTGAGGTGATGTGGGAGCTCGTAGGGACGAAGGGAGCGAGGAGCTCGGTGCTCCTCCGCCGCTAGAGCGGAGGAGGTGGGTCGGAGGTGCGATGGGGTCTGGAAGAAGGAGGAAGTGAGCGGAGGGTCGTGCGAAAAAGGGGGAGGTGTGGCGTAGCTAAAGATGCGGTCAATGGAGTGAGGGAATGGCCGGAGAGGCCTGATTAAATAGACGAAATCGAAGGAAAATACAAGGAAGGAAGAGAGAGCTTACCGGTGATCGGGCGGAGGATATGGCCTGGGCTTGAGCTCGGAGAGGAGCTCGGGGTCTTCGCACGTGCTGGGCGGCCGTCCCAGCGAGCTCGGGCGGCGATATGGCGCCGCAGCTCCACCGTCGAAGGCGGAGGGTCTCACCAGGGGGCGTCGTCGTCTTCGCTCGATCCGGCCACCTCCCCCTGTCACTGGGAGGTGGCGGAGGGCTGGGCGAGCCCCCGTGTAAAGGCGGGCGGCTTAGATGAGAAGGAAGAGGAGATCGAGCGGTTGAAGATGCAGCGGAAATGGGAGGTGAGGATTGCATCTCCAAAAGCCGATCTGATGGTGGAAAGCATTGACACGTGGCGCATGTAGAGCGAGGCGGGGACGTGCGGTGTAGATGGAGTGTGGGGAAGATCTGAGGGCTTAGAGAAGGCGGCTACGTGGAAAGGCCTGGACCGTTGGATCAAGAGGCCGATCCAACGGTCGGTAGGAGAGGCGGAAAAGACAAAGGAGGCGGGCCACGTGGCGCCCCCAGATTGGGCCACGTGGCCCAATCAGATTATTAGGAAGGTTTTTCTTATTTTTGAGGGCCATATTGGCCGAATTTGAGAAAACTCAAAACATGAAAGTTGTAGATCTTGACGAGATCTACAAGTTTCATGTTGACCAAAACTGGAGATAGAATCAAACAAAGACCTGAAATATTTTTGAAGGTATTTTTTTAAGTCTAAAAACACCACGAATTTTTATTTTGCCATTTTTTTGTGGTTTTTAATTTATTAAGGACTCTGTTAATTATTAGACATTAACAGGGATTTATTGACAAACTTTTAAGCAAGGGGGTTAATTATGGGAAATAAAGATGATGAAACTGAGGTTCATCACCCCCCTATACTTAAACTATGCTCGTCCTCGAGCATCAAAAAGAATGACTAAGTTGGATTAACCCCCTTGTGCATGTGAATACAGGATCCAAGCTGATCAAGTCGACTCGGCTTCAGAGATCCAAAATTCTAGAGTTCAACCCAGCCTTAAGCAAGAGGCTTCCAATTCCTCTATTTCTCTAGACTCTCTCTGATGTACATATAAACTAAAGGATATGAGTTTAGTGTTGACTGCAATTTCGAGAGTAGAGTCAAGTCTTCACCCAAAATCTTGGTCCGAGAAAATCTCCTAAGGACCCAATCCTCAGCACTAGGGAATAAATCAAATCTTGCATTCAGTCCACCTTCTCTTTAGTTTGTCAAACTTAGAAAATGTATATTGGCAGGCCAGAAAATGGAGGGCATGGGATTGTGTCAATTCTTCTCTCCCTCTCATTGGAACAAGGATTCTCTCTAGTGCCTTTTTACGCAACACATTTTTTTGGTGTTGATCAGTGCGTCCGTCAAGAGAAGTTGGAGCCGTCTGCACTTGTTTTCCTGGGAGTACACCGGGGTGTGTCTCTTTTGAGTACCTATCGTACCTTCGACACCCAGACTTGTAGCATTTACGATGCAGAGCCCTTTTTTGGTGCAAGCCCGACTCCTGGCCCTAATAGCGGTGGTCCAAGTGGACACTTTGAAAAGTTTGGGAGCGCTCGCCTTTGGTGGAAGCTCTTTGATTTGTAACTTTGTGGAATGAGAGCTTTTCTTTGAATTTCATTGACTTGTATAATTGGTGGCTAGCTCCACTGCTTTTACCAAGAGTTGGCGCACACTGATCAACATTTTTTATTTATTTTTCACACCCAGGCACTTAGGTTAATGTCAAGAGATTAGTATAAGAATCAAGTACTCATACTGGCTAATATTGCTGACACTCAGGTTTCATGAAGCCTCCAAAGATTTTATCCCATCCTCGAGCATCATTAGATCAAATCCAAACTCGACTTCCTCATCCCAATCCCTCAGGTGAAAAATCAACTCATCTCATCAAAAACCGCAGTCGTGCATGTGATGTGCTGATCATATTCTTTATGTCTGAGACTAAGCATGGAATATAGCATGCAAATCTAGAAACTTAGGGGAATGTGGATGATTAAGTCTAAGACCCTGATGGCTAAGGCTGGTTAACCTAAAATCTCAAAGACTTCTAAAAGCTAAGTCTCCTTGACCAATTCAGATCCTGAGTGAAAGTGAAAGTGTAGAGGATTAATCCAACTTCTTCATTCAAGACAAGACACTTTTTTTTATCTTCAAGAGATATTAGAACTTTCTAAGCTCAATTGAGCATCCGCGATTCAGCCAGTATGGATGTAAGTACAGGCCGAAGCCCGTTGCTTGAGGACGGGGCCTTGCGCGATGTCCTCTAAACCATCCAATCTGCTAAGGGCGAACCCTCACTGAATGCGGCTGACTTAATTGGGTTTAGTAGTGACCAATGACTCTTAAAGGATTTTTAGGAGTTTTCTGATTTTTATGGATTTAATAAGAGAGTTAAAACACAAGTTAGACTCAACTTTCCTTGAAAAGAGAAGGCAATTTTTCAAAATCATGTCACACAAAAATAAAAAGTTTTTAAAACATTTTCAAAAATCATTTTCGAAAATATTTTTATAAAAATAGCGTAACATAATATCGAAAAACCGCGAAATCCTTTGAGTTCTCTTAGTCCAATGAATTTTACCTTAGCCAAAAAGTTTTTAATTTTTCAAAATTTTTCAGATTATAGCTAAAGTAAATATATGGTATATACAGTATACCCCCCTATACTTAAACTTTGCTATGTCCTCATAGCACTAGATGTTACAAGTACATAGGTCCGTTTAAATATAGAAGAATATACGGGAGCTAAGAGGGGCTCCCCCTATACTTAGGTTAGAAATAACCTAAGTATAAAGGCAAGAAAGGAAGAGTAGAGAAAATCACGGGGACTCGGGTCCCCCCTATACTTAGGCTGAGATTAGCCTAAGTATAAAGATGGGAATTGATGTTGGAAGGGACCCAAGGTGAACGAAGAAGAGGAATGAATTTACAAGTGAGTGGTTGAATCTTAAGAGATGAAATGGAGGGATTAAGGTTCTAGGGTGTGTGTCGCAACAAAGGCTCAATTCAAGCAAGCAAACCCTTAGTTTCACCAACTCACACATGAAACCAACCAAGGTTGGTTAATTATCTTGTCTGTTTTATTGGTGATAAAACGTTAAATAATTACGCGAAGAAAATGTGAATTGAAAATCAAGGCGTATGCGCGGGTGTTGCTCTCCCAAAATCAAATTTTACTCTATTTTAGGTTGACTTGCAATTAACAATCCCAGTTATATTTTAAATTGTCACTGAATTAAGGTTAGCACATCAATCAGAAAATCATCGTCTACCGTTCATTCCATTTTCCAGTAATCCTAGGTGATCAATCTAGGAAATGAAAGCCGTGAAAAACATGTATTCGATGAAGAAAAATGCAATCTAGGCTAAGCGAGAAATCATGCAGTGATTTGACGATAAAAGCCGCGAAGAAACTGAGGCCGTTTTGAAAATCCAATCCAACATGTATGCAAGTCGAAAAAGCCGCACCTAATCATGCATCTATTAGCGGTGATTTATCTTCATTAATTTTAGCTAAGTGATGCGAGATTAAGTGCGTCTATAAATTAGTGTGTCCTACCTACGATCAAGCACGTAAAAATAAAGTGAGCTCGGAGAGCCGCGTGCCTATCCTAAGTCGATACTCAAGTGGGGACGATCCCCACACAACCACGATCGTTCGATTACATACGCGAGTCTTCGATCGAAGACCGCTATAAACGACGAATTATTAAAAATAAAATGCAACAAAAAATGCGACACATTTTTTTTTCTTTTCTTCCTCCTTTGCTCCAAGCATGCTCCTGCGGCTCCTCGCAGCGAGTAACGCCATGCTCCTCGCCTCCTTGATCCATCAAGGGCCCTGCCACAGAAACGATAGTTAGATATCAAATAAGAAAGAAAAATTTTATATGCAAAACATGTGATTATTTGACCTATAAAAAGGAACGCCAAATTAAACAAACAAAAATCCTAAAAAATAAAAGAAATGAGCCGTGTCCCCGGCAACGAAGCCATTTGACGAACCGCAAAATCGGCCCTTTAATAAAGCTAAATTAGCACTTGGAAATATCGGTGCAGTCGGGCCGATTTCGGTCGTCAAAGAGATCCCCTCATTTAGAGATATACGATGGTCAATCAAAATGAGGTGATCGAAAATTTATTTTACTTGGCAAGATACCAAGGTCGAACTCAGGGACACGAGCCTCTCTCGTATTGATCGGATTTAAGTGTGTTTAACTAAGTGTTGAATTAAAGCCTATAGGTCAAAATATGCAAAGACAAAATAAGACATGATATTAAAAAGAAACATGCATTTTTTTAAACATTTTTTTATAATGCAAATAAGTGATCATGCAAAGCGAATGATATGCCCCAAAAATCATAGTCACTTGAGCCATAGAAAAAAAATGCGAGTTAAGCTGAGTTAACAATAAGAAGCCTCTACAACTATGAAGCAAGTGGGCATGATAAACATCACGGTTCATAGTGTCCAATCTGGACTTAAAGCATGCCATAATAAAGAGGACGAGAAGAGCTTCAAAACGAAACTGAAATCAACTCGATTGGAGCTATGTAGCTCAAGATATGCAAGTTCAAAGATAAGGGCATAAATGAAAGAAACCATAAAAAGATAACTACAAAAAGGTCCCTGGAAAGGACTAAAATGCAAAAGAAATAAATTCGAGGCCTTCCCTGTAAATGAACCCCACGCGCAGGGGTATATTTGCAATTATATAAACCCGCAAGGGTATAAGTGCAAATAACCCCTGATGCACGTGGTTCGCATGTGAGGACTGGACCTTTCTGCAAATCTGGAGAAGTCAGAGGGCGTCTCTGCAAAATTCCCAAATAGCACGTGCGCTGCACGTGCTACCCAGACTCGGAAGGAGGCTCGGATTCGGCAGAGGCTAGGATGAAGCTTTGGCTGGTTCGGGTGTAGGCTTGGGTTCGCTGCAGGCTCGGAGAAGGCACGGAACATCCAAGCCTGGAGGCTCGGTGGCTGAGGCTCGGTGCTGCTATGGAGAGGACACGTGGCTGCACTGTGGCCGTTGGATCGAGATGATCCAACGGTCGCTGGAGAGGCGGGTCTTGAGCGACGTGGCTGAATAAGAACCGTTGGATCGTGTGGATCCAATGGTTGATGAACTCGATGGCGTGGCTTCTCCTGGGCCGTTGGATGATCGCCGAGAAAGGATCATCCAACGGCCGCTGTTCCTTCTCCTCTGTCCATAGCTGGCGGCGAGTTTGGAGCTCCGGCGAAGGAGCTCCTTCTCCGCCGCCCGCTCCCAGCTACGGTGAACTCCCTCCGAGCGTAAGGACCAGTCGTCGATGAAGCGGGTAGCTCGGGGAAGTCGCCGGATCCTCTGGCGTTTCGGAGCTCGGATGGGAGCTGCGGAGTCGATGAAGTCTGCTCCGGTGTGCGCTCCGATCATTGAAGGCTCGTGAGTACCTGCAGGTTAGGAATACATAGCCGAAGCGCAACTGTGTGTGCGTGAGGTGATGTGGGAGCTCGTAGGGACGAAGGGAGCGAGGAGCTCGGTGCTCCTCCGCCGCTAGAGCGGAGGAGGTGGGTCGGAGGTGCGATGGGGTCTGGAAGAAGGAGGAAGTGAGCGAAGGGTCGTGCGAAAAAGGGGGAGGTGTGGCGTAGCTAAAGATGCGGTCAATGGAGTGAGGGAATGGCCGGAGAGGCCTGATTAAATAGACGAAATCGAAGGAAAATACAAGGAAGGAAGAGAGAGCTTACCGGTGATCGGGCGGAGGATATGGCCTGGGCTTGAGCTCGGAGAGGAGCTCGGGGTCTTCGCACGTGCTGGGCGGCCGTCCCAGCGAGCTCGGGCGGCGATATGGCGCCGCAGCTCCACCGTCGAAGGCGGAGGGTCTCACCAGGGGGCATCGTCATCTTCGCTCGATCCGGCCACCTCCCCTTGTCACTGTGAGGTGGCGGAGGGCTGGGCGAGCCCCCGTGTAAAGGCGGACGGCTTAGATGAGAAGGAAAAGGAGATCGAGCGGTTGAAGATGCAGCGGAAATGGGAGGTGAGGATTGCATCTCCAAAAGCCGATCTGATGGTGGAAAGCATTGACACGTGGCGCATGTAGAGCGAGGCGGGGACGTGCGGTGTAGATGGAGTGTGGGGAAGATCTGAGGGCTTAGAGAAGGCGGCTACGTGGAAAGGCCTGGACCGTCGGATCAAGAGGCCGATCCAACGGTCGGTAGGAGAGGCGGAAAAGACAAAGGAGGCGGGCCACGTGGCGCCCCCAGATTGGGCCACGTGGCCCAATCAGATTATTAGGAAGGTTTTTCTTATTTTTGAGGGCCATATTGGCCGAATTTGAGAAAACTCAAAACATGAAAGTTGTAGATCTTGACTAGATCTACAAGTTTCATGTTGACCAAAACTGGAGATAGAATCAAACAAAGACCCGAAATATTTTTGAAGGTATTTTTTTAAGTCTAAAAACACCACGAATTTTTATTTTGCCATTTTTTTGTGGTTTTTAATTTATTAAGGACTCTGTTAATTATTAGACATTAACAGGGATTTATTGACAAACTTTTAAGCAAGGGGGTTAATTATGGGAAATAAAGATGATGAAACTGAGGTTCATCAAGGAGGCTCGGGATTGCTCTGGTGCTTCGGCTGCATGGCTCGGTGTCGAAGGCAGGTTCGTGAAGCTCGGGAGAGGCTCGGATGCTGGCTCAGCCTCGGAGGGTGGCTCGTGAAGCGTGGAGGAGGCTCGAGTGCTCCAAGCCTGGCGGTCTGGCGCTGCGGATCGAAGCTGGCGACGTGGATTGCTGAGAACCGGCCGATCTTGGAGATCGGGCAATGGCTGGAAGCTCCAAGTGCAGTGACGTGGCCGAAGATAGGCCGCTGGATGGACATCAGGGGGTTCCATCCAACGGAACCTGTGCATCCTGGATAATATCCCTCTGTCGCAGGCTGGCGACGATCTTCGAGCTCCGGCGAAGCCACCGTGGTTCCGCCTCCCTTGCTCGAACCCGATAGATCTCCCCGGAGCCTCTTGAGCGATTGTCGATGAAGCTAGAGGTCCGGGCGAGCTACGACAAGGCCTGGGAAAGGTGGGCGACGTCGGAGCGCCGGAGGCAGAGTTTGCGAGTTCCTCTCTGATGAGGCTCCGGTCATTGAGCATTCGAGCACCTACAAGGTTAGATCTATAGCCGAAGCTCTATGCGTGGAATGAGTGGAATGGGGGTCGTGTGAGGTGAAGAAGTGGATGGCCCATGTCATCTTCTTCGACGAAGTGGAGAAAAGATGGAGAGGAGGGGTTCAGGACGTGGAGGAAGGAGAAGAAGCAAGTGGAGTGGTGCGTGTGAATGGTGAATGTGCGGTGAAGCTAATGAGATGGTCAACAGAGGTTGATATTGCGTGGATTCACCTAATTAATTCAAAGAATTTTAAAGGAAGAGCAGAGAAAGATCGGAGGAGCTTACATGAGGTTGGGCGGAGTGGAGGGCTTGTGCTTGGGGTCAAGTCGAACCCTGGGTCTTCGCTGGACTCCATCAGCCAGTTGGAGCAGCTTGAGCGGAGGTGGAGATCCGCGACACAACCGTGAATGCTGCAGGTCTCACTGGGGGCAGATGGTCATCTTCGCGCCTGCAATCGAACCTCCCCCTGTCACGGGGAGGTGGAGGAGGGCTAGTCCTCGCCCCTCGTAAAGGTAGACAACCGTACAAATGGCCGGAGATAGATTATTTGAAGAGGAGATATCAGTTCCAAGTGGCTAACATCGCGAGTTGAGTGGCAGATATGAAGCGAGAGGGGCGGTTATGTGACATCCCACGAAGCGCGCGAGGATGAGGGAAGATGTGGCTATATTGTAGGGTGGTTAGTGAGAGGAGTGGTTGGCGGAGGTGGTGGAGAAAATGGAAAGGGGGAGACGAGTTGGAGAGGTAGGCAACGTGGGCGAGGGGAGTTCGGAGGTGGAAGACGGTCCCTTGAGATCCAACGTCCATAAGCTGGGTGCTCACGTGCGGTTGGGATTAGAGCGGGGGTGACATGATCGGGAGGCACCGGAAGCGTCACGTGGCGTGAGGAGGAAGCGGCGCTGGCGGACGAATGAGATGGAGTCCGGGGCTCGATCGAAGGGCTGATGTTTGAAGCGGAGATGAGCGGCTGGGATGGAGGCACCTGGAGGCGATCGTGTGGCGTTGGAGCTTGACACGTGACGAGATGTGGTGAAGGCATGAATTAACAGAGGAGATGAGAGATGGAAGTGGATCGGATGGCTAGGAACAACTGCGGGAGTGAATGGTGAGGATTGGGGTGTTTGTAATCCGTCCAACGACAGAAGGGAGAGTCGCGTGGCGCATGAAGAGACGGGTCACGTGGCGCAACCAGAAGGCGGCACATGGCCCAATCAGATTATTCAGAGAAGAAACGTGAGATAAGAGGGAGAAGGAGGTTGATTTTGGAAAAACTCAAAACATGAAAGTTGTAGATCTTGATAAGATCCATGAGTTTCATGTTGACCAAAAACAGAGATGAGGTCAGATCAAGGGAGAAATATTTTTGTGAGCGTTTTTAAGGGCTTAAAAACACTACGATTTTTAGTTTTGTTATTTTTTTGTATTTTTAATTTATTCCAAGGGTTAGACAAATACAAGGATTAATCTAGTTTTTATTGACACTTGGTCTAAGCTAGGGGGTTAATATATGCGAATTAATCGCATGAAATTGGGTTTCATCAACCCCATATACTTAAACTATGCTCGTCCCCGAGCATCACAAAAAATGAATGAGCTAGATTAACCCCCTTGTGCATGTGCGTTCAAGATCTGGTCCGTTCAAGAACTCTCAATTTTAGAGACCCAAAATTTCAGAATTCAACCCAGCCTTAATAAAGAGGCATCCCATTCCTCTAATTTTCCAAACTCTCTCATTGATACATATAAGCTAAGGATATGAATTTAAGTGTTAACCACGATCAAGAGAGTATATTCAAAACGTCACCCAAAGTCTCAGTCCAAAAAATTCTCCTAAAGACCCAATCCTCAACACTAGGGAATAAATCAAATATTGCATCCAATCCACCGTCTCTTTAGTTGTCAGACCTAGAAGTGTAGGTGGCATGCCAGTTTATGGAGGGTTTAGGATTGTGTCATTTCTTCTCTCCCTCTCATTGGAACAAGGATCCTCTCAAGTGCCTTATTACTCAACGCATATTTTTGGTGTTGATCAGTGCGTCCGTCAAGAGAAGTTGGAGTCGTCTGCACTTGTTTTCCTGGGAGTACACCGGGGTGTGCCTTTTTTTGAGTACCCATCGTACCTTCTACACCCATACTTGTAGCATTTACGATGCAGAGCCCTTTTTTGGTGCAAGCCTGACTCCTGGTCCTAATAGAGGTGGCCCTAGTGGACACTTTGAAATGTTTGGGAGCGCTCGCCTTTGGTAGAAGCTCTTTGATGATTGACTTTGTGGAAGAAGAGCTTTATTCTCAACATTGATATTTCATTGCTTTGTATTGTTTTTGGCTAGCTCCACTGCTTTTACCAAGAGTTGACGCACACTGATCAACAATTTTTTATTATTTCACACCCTAGCACTTAGGTCAATGTCAATATATTAGCACAAGAACCAAGTTCTCATACTGGCTAGAAATTGCTGACACTCAGGTTTTATGAAGCCTTCAATGATTTTATCCCATCCTCGAGCATCACTAGATCAAATCCAGACTTGAATCCCTCATCCCAGTCCCTCAAGTGAAATTTCAACTCATCGAGACCGCAGTCGTGCATGTGATGTGTTGATCATATTCTTAAGGTAGGAGACTAAGCATGCAATATAGCACGCAAATCTAGAAACCTAGGGAAATGTGGATGATTAAGTCTAAAACTCCGATGGCTAAGGTTGGTTAACCTACAATCTCAAGACCTCATAAACCGAGTATTCTTGAGCATTTCTGATCCTGTGTGAAAGTGAAAAATGCAGGGGATTTTATCCAACTCCTTCATCCAAGTTTTGATTTTTTTTAAATTATGAAGACTTTAAAAGACATAATGATTGCCTAAACTCAAATGAGTAGATGCATCTGCATTCAGCCAGTATAGGTGTAAGTACAGGGCGAAACCCGTTGCTTGAGGACGGAGCCGTATGTGATGTCCTCTAAATCACCTACTCTGCTAAGGGAAATCCCTCACTGAACGTGGCTACTTATTTGGGTTTAATAGTCACTTTTTACTCTTAAAGATTTTTTCATTTTCTCATTTTATGGATTTTTTATTGGAATCAGAACACAGGTTAGACTCATCTTCCTTTAAATCAAGAAAATAATTTCAACACCATGTCACAAAAATAAATATTTTCCAAATATTTTTCAAATGATTTTTAAAATAAGCGAAAAAACCATTTTTCAAATCATTTTCAAAAATATTTTCCTTGAAAATAGTGTAACATAGTATAGAAAATCCTTGAAAATCTTTTGTCCACTTAGTTCGAAAGATTATACTTTAGCCAAAAAATTTTAAAAATTTTCAATTTTTTCAAAATATAGCTAAAGTATAAAAACTGTATATACAGTATATCCCCCTATACTTAAACTTTGTTATGTCCTCATATCACTATATGATATAAAGCCATAGGTCCATTTAAGTATAGAAAACTATACGGGAACTGAGGAGGACTCCCCTATACTTAGGTTAGAAATGACCTAAGTATTAAGGCAAGGAAAGATGAGTAAGAAAATCATGGGGACTCAGGTCCCCCCATACTTAGGTTAAGAGTAGCCTAAGTACAGAGATGGAAAATTGATATTGGGAGAGACCTGAGGTGAACGAAGAAATAAGATGGATGTACACATGAGTGGATGCATCAGAGCAATCAAGGCTCAAACAAGCATGCAAAACCCTTTGATTTCACCAACGCACACATGAAACTAACAAATGTCGGTTAGTTATCTTGTCATTTTTATTGGTGACTAAAACATTCTAGTTTACGTTAGGATCGAAAATCAAGTCAAAGAAAACCATCCTACGTAACAAGGGTGTTGCTCTCCCAAAACAATATTTTACTCCATTTTAGGTCAACTTACAATTAACAGTCCCAGTTATTTACTTAAGGTTATCACTGATTAAAGGTGAGAATAAATCAAGCAATCATCGTCTACCGCTTATTCCCATTTTCTGTTAACCTAGGTGATCAAGCCAGGAAGGGAGGTCGAGAAAAAGCCACGCAGTCGATAAAAATCATGATCTGGACTAAGCGAGAAAACATGCAGTGCCTTGAGCAAAAATTTGTGAAAACTCGAACCGAATTTAAAACCAAAATCAAATGTATGCAAGTCGATGAAAACCACACCTAACATGCTTCTATTAGCGAGGAAGAACATCTTTTAAGTTTGGCTAAGTGAAGTGATGTTTATGTGCGTCTTGACTAAATGTGTGTCCTATCTACGATCAAACACATAAAAATAAAATGTGAAAATAACTTCAAGAGTCACGTGCCTGATCCTAGGTCGACACTCAAGTGGGGTGATCCCTACACAACCACAAAGAACGTCGTTCATTTACTCGCGCGAGTCTTCTAACAAAGACCGCTGTAAAGACGATTATTACACTAAAAAATGCAAGATATTTTTTCTTCGATTTTTTCTCCAAAACTGCTTCTGCGGCTCCTCGCAGTGGGGAACACCCGCTCCTCGCATTTCTTGGTCACCAAGGGCCCTGCCACAAAAATGTACATTAGATATCAATTGAATTTTTTTAATAATACAAGACAACAACATGACCTATGAATTAAAAATTAACACTTAATTAAATAAATAAAAATTCAAACAAAACAAAAGATGAGTCGTGTCCCCGATAACGACGTCATTTGACGAACCATGATTTCACCCTCTTAATAATGCGGAATTAACCACTTTCGTTGCAGTCGGGTAACTTCGTATCAGTCAAAAACCACTTCGAATAATGTATCAAATTAAAAGCAAAGCGGTCGATTTATATTTTGCTTGGGCAATGGTGCCATCTGATCGTTCCGCTAAATACGTGATTTAATCTGCACTCGTTGTAATACGTGTACTTAACGAATCATTTAGAACCGAATCAAAGATCTCGGTGAAGAGGACTTGGCTTTAATTTATATCCCGGACAAGTCTGGGGTCGAATACAGGGAGGCAAAGGAACAACTTCGGTTTAATTAGAAAAACGTAGGTTTAGGTTTAAAAAAACAACGGATTTTTTTTGTATTGTTTATGCAGAAGAATGTGAAATGCACAATGCAGGTGAATTAAGTTAATAGAAAAAGACACAACTTAGCTAAATTAATTTTAATAAGAAATCAGTTCAATTTAGCCAAATTATATTTTTCGTAGAACCCTAATCCAGTGATGAATGCAAGACACTTTTTTTTTGAAATTTATGAAATAAATGCAATAATGGAAAATGCACACTTTTTATGAGGGGTTTTCGTAATTTTTCACACAAACAGAGTGAAAAATGATGAAAATGTACTGGAAATAAAACATGATGCAAGGATGCTATAGTATTTTTTTTGGATTTTCTGGCAAAATATAAATTTTTTATGGATTTTTTAGTGCAAACAGAGAAATAGTAAGTAATTAATTTCTAATAAATCCACAATATCAAATTAGCTAGAGAGCGAATTATCTCAAAAAGATATCTATATAAGCAATCTAGTAGAGTTGAAATTTTACAAAAATACAAAGTTTGGATTTAATTAAAAATTACTTACCAAAACCACTCTAATAATTATTTAAGGCACATGACAACTCCAATTAAGACGAAATTCAGACAGTAATTCCATCACAATTCAAGGCATCATTTATGTTTTTTGTGGAATCTATGGAGCAATTTCAAGTGAGATATAAATTTAATTCCTCAGATTGGATAAAATATGCAGAATTTCACTTGAATAATTTTAATTAATTTACCACAACTCACAAAAAATACAAGTAAATACTCAGATGGTAGACAATTAATTGCTCAACACCATGATATTTTTCATTGAACTAAACGATGCAATATTGAGGTCCAAATTAAAATACAAATACGTGGGTGTTTGTGCAATTCAGAAAATATAATACTCAGAATAAAACATGTACATGGACTGATTCGTAATTACAAAAACTAAACGGGAAAAGTTGCAATTTTCATAAAAACTAGAAAAAATGAAAAGGGGGACCTTCTTCTTCAGCGGAAGGGTTCGATGGAGGGGGTGGTGCGGTTGGCACGACCACGTGCGGAGGAGGGATCCACCACTGGACGGCGATCGCATGAGGGTTGGTGGTGGGACGGCGGTGGGTGGCGCGGTCGTCGCAAGCTGGAAGTGCGACTGGCTATGGCGGAAGGCCTGCGCGAGGATGCGCAGGAGGAAACCGACCGGTGCATGTGACTGCAGAGGCTGATGGTGGCGGCAGGGCGACCGCGGTTGTGCAGAGGAGGGGCGCCGTCGACGGACGGCCGACTGGCGGCTGAAGGAGCTCCGCCGTTGGTGGCATTGACTGAAAGGGGGGGGGGGCGACTACCTCCTCCTTTTTTATTTTATTTTATTTTTTGTATTTTTTATTTTACCGCTGTTGTGATTTTTTTAATTTTATTTTTTTATTTTTAGTTTTCTTAAACATGGAATATAATAAAACAAAAATGCAAATGTGAGGATGTGGTGATGGTGGGAGTACGATAAAGATGAATATGAGAAAATGATGTGATGTGAGAAGAAAAAATGAGAAAATAAAAATGATGACAAATGATAAAAAGAGAAATTACCTGAAATGAAGCAGCTGCCTATATTGTGCTCTCGAGAAGCACGTCCTCACTCGAATCGCCAGCGAGCGATGAGCTCGAGCAGTGCGCGGGTGCGGCTGCGATGTTAGCCAAAAAGTCATCGGATCTCACCGGAGAGAGGGCTGTCGTCGCTCGACCGTGGTTGCGTCGCTGTCACTGATTCAACTCTGGGAACTAGGCTCTCCTCACATAAAGATGGATCAAAGGCAAAAATGAGGAGAATGGGATGTATATAAAGAAAAAAATAAGAAGTTATGAAAGTAGTGGAGGGGAGGTTAATAAAATGGTGGAGTTGAATTAGAAGTTAGAAAAATGGTGGAATAATATAGTTGAACGGGTGATTATTGTAGAGAATGGAAATTAAATAAATAATAAATAGTAAAATAAAGTAGGCTACTAAAATAGAGTAAAATAAAGAGAAGAAAAAGAGTGGAGAATTAACAAAATAAGACAAACCATATGTACATGTTTTTTTTACTTTTCTAATTTTGATTTGTTGTGTTTTTAATAAGAGATATTTACATAGAAAAATAAAATAAAATAATAGAAATAAAATACAACACAAAAATGATTTTTTAGATTTTTTAATAATTAAAAAATAAATAAAAAATGAAGAAAGAATGAATATTTACACTATACAATGTACACTAGGTCCCAAAACCCATATTTTACAAACGAGCTCCGATTTTAATGAAACTACTTCCATTGGATATGTAATTTTCTAACTTGAACTTTAAAAGTGAGTTTGGTGAATTTGGAGTTCATATGGAGTAGGAATTTGGCCGGGAAATTGGACTTTACGGCCTTTTCTCTTTGAGATCTAGGAGTATTTATTTGAGGTAGAGTTTATTTTGTATTTTTGTATTTTTATATATATTTTTATGAACAAGTTAGAGAAGAATTAGCCAAAAAGAAATTGAAATGAAATTATTAAAAATACACGAAGTTTTGGGCTATTTACAGGTGAAAAACTCCTTTATTTTGTGGCTTTTTATTGTTAATTTATTTTGTACAATCTGATATACAATAATTAGTGTATTTTATTTACAAGAGTCATTTTGTTAATTTATTGATTTTATGGATATTTGTTAGAGATTTTACTCGGGGATTTTGCTAAGATCAGTAGATTGAGATGATGAATCGTGGATTCATCACCTTGCCACGGAATAATTGTTATTTCCTAACAAATTCCCAACAAAAAAATTAATGGATAACATTAGTACATGTAGTATTGTCGTAATATTTTGGTCGAATCACCATTAATATATAACTAACCAATGATCATTAGTCAAGAAAATTCATCTTTCTGTAGTTGCTAGCAATGCCACCGTTAAGGTTATTTATCATCATGTGGGTGAAAATTCACGATGATTGGATAGTTGGAGATAGGTACCTGATGAATCCCGAATTCATCATGCTAAAAATCAATAATTAAACCCCTGGCTTAATCAAACCAATAAAATTTACCAATAATTCCTCATTATTATATTGTATATATTGTGCAAAATTAATCTATAATTAATCGTATTTAATAACTATTATTTATTTTGTAATTATTTTCTCATCAAAAATCCATAAAAATCAAGTTGAACAATTGTCTATAATTCCCTAACCCTTAAAAAGACTAAAAAAATACAAAAACAATTAAAAAAACCAGAAAGCCGGTGTTTTTAACCCCTTAAAAATACCTCCAAAAATACTTTTTTGTATAAATGTCCTTTTTTGGCTTTTCATCCAGCATGAAACTTGTAGATCTTATCGAGACGAACAATTTTCATGTTTTGAATTTTTCCTAATTCTGCCTCTAACTAATTCTTTTGTATATATCTTTATTTTTACATTTTCGAATTTTCTGGTGCAGCCACATGGTGCCCTCTGGGCCGCCCATGTGGTTGCTTCTCCTTCTGCCACCGGGCTCCATCCTGGTCCATCGGATCTCCTCCTTCCTGCCCCCATCTCAACCGTCCATCTCTGCTCCATCTCCCACCGTCTGATCCTATCCCTGATCAAATCACCACCGCACACATCCGCCTAAACCACAACCACCTGATTGCTTCCTCATCCTACGCTTCTCATTACTCCACATCACCCCACTCTTCTCCAGCGTTGGATCAAACCCGCCTTCTCATCAGCACCGCTCACCTCTGCACACATCTCAGCTACCCGATCCACTCCTCGGATCTGATCACTACCCTCCAATCACACTACCATCCCCATCCGTTGGATTGCAAGATCCAACGGCTTGCCAGTCGTCTCCTACCTCTGTTTCCCCCTCCAGGTGTTACGATCGCCACCCCCTTTCCTTTTCGCGTCACCTACCGACCCTCTTCCCTTGACCTAACGGCTCCCTCGCATAGCCCTTCGCTACGTCTTCCTCGCGTAACCCCCATCAACCCTCGCCATCACTCCCAGCTTTCATTATACCCATTCAAACACTCGTCCTCACCACCTGAAACGCCTCCAACTCCGCATATAAAAACCTCTTCTCCGCCGCACTTCATTGGATCCACCACTTCAAGAGTCTCCTCCCTAGCTTTGGCCGCCCTTCGATGACAGCGGGGGGCGTCTCGTGAAGGCGATTATGGGCGTGAGACTCTGGTGTGATCTGTGGCCTCCAGCCACGTCTCAGTTTCTATCAAGCACCGTTGAGCTCCAAGGTATAGCTGGCCTCGCCGGGCGACGATCGGAGCACCTCCAAGGCGCTCAGCCCAAGCTGTTGCCTTCACCAAGAACCTCGCTCCGGCGAGGTGACTTTTTTTATTTTTCTCGTAATTTTCTCGTTGTAAACTGCCACTTCCACCTCCATTGATCGACCCAGCACCTCCACCATACCACCCTCATCCTCGCCGACCCCCCTTCTCTTCTCCAGAAGCTCCCCCGCTCCGACCCCCTTCTTCTCTACTTCGCCGGCCACCACCTCCCGATACCCCACGACCCCATTCACTCACCTTGCACTCTCGCATGCTTCAGCTATTATCTAACGCATGCAAGACTCTCAATGGCTGGAGTTTGCATCGGAGCTCCTTCAAGCGTTTCTCCTCGTGCGAAGCTTCATCGACCTTCATCTCCGGCCAGCTCCGGAACTTCACCGCACCTCCAGGTTTCTCGCCAGGACCTTAGCTCTCTCCCCGACCTTCAGGCGAGCGAGTGGTACGCATAGGAGCTCAAGCAAGCCTGCTGGAGCACAGCCTTCTCCGGTGGCCCGCGGAGGAGCCAGAAGATACATATATCGTCCGATCAACTGGATCAGACGGTCATGATGAAGACACGTGGTGATTCGAGCCTCTTGCTGCACCTATAGCTATGGTCCACCGAACCTCGCTTCGAGCCTCCGTATGATGCCATGTGTCCCGAGCCTGCGAGCCTAGGCTCCTCACGTGCTCCTCACGTGAGGGCATGAGTAAATTGTAACGAA
Source organism: Ottelia alismoides (assembly GCA_037367405.1). Lineage (NCBI taxonomy): Eukaryota > Viridiplantae > Streptophyta > Magnoliopsida > Alismatales > Hydrocharitaceae > Ottelia > Ottelia alismoides. The sequence continues at coordinate 62,174 of JAZKJV010002392.1, read as the reverse complement.
GTCCCTGAAGGTTTTGGTATTTACACTTTGGTCCCCAGGCACGTGCCTCATGTGCATGCCTGGGTAATTTACGGAAAGACCCTTGCAAATTCTGGAAATTACAAAAAGCCCCCTACGCGTCTGGAAAAATTGCATAGGGCCCCAGACGGTTTTTGAAAATTACAAATGGGTCCCTCCAAGGACCAATTCGTAATATTTATCTTTTTTATTTCCTGCATTTTATTTACAATTATACCCTTGCATTGTTTTCTTCATAACTTGAGCATCGTAGGTCCAAATTGCATGATTTTATTGTCGTTTTGATCCTTGTTTCTTCATCTACATCATGGCATGTTTAATTTTCTCATATGCCACCATATTAAATGAAGTGAATTTTTTATGTTAGATGGTGATCTGGCTCTACTTGTCCTTGATTTGAAATGATGTCTGACCATATTGTTGAGCTTAAATGACTCTAATTTCAATTCATATTCTGTTGCTCGTTTTAAGTGATCTTTTTAGGGTATTTTTGTAATCCTTTATTCTGCATGTAATTACTCTTTGCATTGCTCTCTTGCATCATTTTATAGTTGCATAAAAAGCAACTAAAAAAATGCATGCATCGTTTTATTGCATTGTAATCCGCATAATGCATCTTGTGCATCTGCATGGAGACCTGTAATTAAGAATTAATTCACACTTGCTCCTTATTGATCAAAATTCGATAAATAGATATAATAGTGCGTGTCCCTGTGTTCAACCTTGGTACACTTGTCAAGTAAAAATAGTCCCCAACATTCAAAGATTGTGGTTTTTGATCGACCGAACTCCGTCTCCTATACTACAAAGAGGCGGATTTTCACATTCATCAAATGGCACCGTTGCCAGGGATACGGTTCAACTTTATTTATTTATTTATTGAATTTTGATTTATTTTTGTTGATTTTTTTAATTTCATAGGTCTTCCTTTCATGCATTATTTTTACATCATGTCTGCTGATTAATTTCCTTTATATTTTTCTAACATTTCTCTTTCATGGCAGGGCCCATGAAGATCGATGACGCTTGATCTCCATGGATGCGCATAGTTGGGAGCTCCCACTGAAGAGACCGCAAAAGACTTGGTAGGAAATTTTTAGGATTTATTATCAGTCTGCTTGCATTTGCATCTTGTAAAAAATGTGTTGCATGCGCATTTTTAACAGTCCTCATTAGAGGGCTTGCATTCTATAAAAAAAGAGAGTAGATCACTAGATGATCTACACCCCCCCACACACACTTGCACATACACACTCACCCCCCATCTCCCTCCTCTCTGTATATTTCATAATCTCTCTCTCTCTGTACATTTCACACCCCCATCTGCCTCCTAGCAATTTGTAAAAACACCCCCTCCGCCCTTGTATCTGAGTGTAAATACTTCTCCAAATACAGACCCCCTTAACTCAGGACCGTACTTAGGCTATTTGTAGCCTAATTATAGGGGGGGCCACCATTCATCCATCCCTCGCATTGTCTTCTTATACTCAGGTCAATTTTTGACCTAAGTACAGGGGGACCCTTCTCCTCAGTTCTGCTATATCACCCTATATTAAACGGAGCAATGCTTCATATCACTTGTGTTATGAGGACATAGCAAAAATTAAGTATAGGGGGGTATATCGTATATTACTGTACATTTACTTTAGCCATAGCTTGTATTTTTAAAACTTTTTGAAAATTCTTTTTCGGGCTTGGTTTTAAGTATTCCTGTAAACTGAGTTTTGTACACATATTGTAAAAATATTTTCTTAAAAATTGAGGGATTAATGTGTAAATAACCCTTTTAAAAAAACTCCATAAAAATTTGAAAAATTAAAACTCTTCTTTGAATTAGACTTTGATTACTAGGCTTAGTAGACACTTTCAGTGAGGGAACTTCGGTCTCCCTTACAGAGTGGGTGGTTTAGAGGACACTGTATATGGCTCCGTCCTCAAGTAACACGGGTCCTTCTAACGGCCCGTACTTACACCCATACTGGTTGAGAGTAGATATTTTATTCATTTGAGCCTGTACTAGTCACTGTCTCTCCACAGATTTTAAAAAATGAAAATTAAAATCCATAAAAATCTGCAAAAACAAAAATCACACAAAAATCACTAACTAAGGAGTTGGTATGTTCCTAACACAATCACATTCACTCAAGGCTTGGCCTTTTCTCTTTGAGATCTAGGAGTATTTATTTGAGGTAGAGTTTATTTTGTATTTTTGTATTTTTATATATATTTTTATGAACAAGTTAGAGAAGAATTAGCCAAAAAGAAATTGAAATGAAATTATTAAAAATACACGAAGTTTTGGGCTATTTACAGGTGAAAAACTCCTTTATTTTGTGGCTTTTTATTGTTAATTTATTTTGTACAATCTGATATACAATAATTAGTGTATTTTATTTACAAGAGTCATTTTGTTAATTTATTGATTTTATGGATATTTGTTAGAGATTTTACTCGGGGATTTTGCTAAGATCAGTAGATTGAGATGATGAATCGTGGATTCATCACCTTGCCACGGAATAATTGTTATTTCCTAACAAATTCCCAACAAAAAAATTAATGGATAACATTAGTACATGTAGTATTGTCGTAATATTTTGGTCGAATCACCATTAATATATAACTAACCAATGATCATTAGTCAAGAAAATTCATCTTTCTGTAGTTGCTAGCAATGCCACCGTTAAGGTTATTTATCATCATGTGGGTGAAAATTCACGATGATTGGATAGTTGGAGATAGGTACCTGATGAATCCCGAATTCATCATGCTAAAAATCAATAATTAAACCCCTGGCTTAATCAAACCAATAAAATTTACCAATAATTCCTCATTATTATATTGTATATATTGTGCAAAATTAATCTATAATTAATCGTATTTAATAACTATTATTTATTTTGTAATTATTTTCTCATCAAAAATCCATAAAAATCAAGTTGAACAATTGTCTATAATTCCCTAACCCTTAAAAAGACTAAAAAAATACAAAAACAATTAAAAAAACCAGAAAGCCGGTGTTTTTAACCCCTTAAAAATACCTCCAAAAATACTTTTTTGTATAAATGTCCTTTTTTGGCTTTTCATCCAGCATGAAACTTGTAGATCTTATCGAGACGAACAATTTTCATGTTTTGAATTTTTCCTAATTCTGCCTCTAACTAATTCTTTTGTATATATCTTTATTTTTACATTTTCGAATTTTCTGGTGCAGCCACATGGTGCCCTCTGGGCCGCCCATGTGGTTGCTTCTCCTTCTGCCACCGGGCTCCATCCTGGTCCATCGGATCTCCTCCTTCCTGCCCCCATCTCAACCGTCCATCTCTGCTCCATCTCCCACCGTCTGATCCTATCCCTGATCAAATCACCACCGCACACATCCGCCTAAACCACAACCACCTGATTGCTTCCTCATCCTACGCTTCTCATTACTCCACATCACCCCACTCTTCTCCAGCGTTGGATCAAACCCGCCTTCTCATCAGCACCGCTCACCTCTGCACACATCTCAGCTACCCGATCCACTCCTCGGATCTGATCACTACCCTCCAATCACACTACCATCCCCATCCGTTGGATTGCAAGATCCAACGGCTTGCCAGTCGTCTCCTACCTCTGTTTCCCCCTCCAGGTGTTACGATCGCCACCCCCTTTCCTTTTCGCGTCACCTACCGACCCTCTTCCCTTGACCTAACGGCTCCCTCGCATAGCCCTTCGCTACGTCTTCCTCGCGTAACCCCCATCAACCCTCGCCATCACTCCCAGCTTTCATTATACCCATTCAAACACTCGTCCTCACCACCTGAAACGCCTCCAACTCCGCATATAAAAACCTCTTCTCCGCCGCACTTCATTGGATCCACCACTTCAAGAGTCTCCTCCCTAGCTTTGGCCGCCCTTCGATGACAGCGGGGGGCGTCTCGTGAAGGCGATTATGGGCGTGAGACTCTGGTGTGATCTGTGGCCTCCAGCCACGTCTCAGTTTCTATCAAGCACCGTTGAGCTCCAAGGTATAGCTGGCCTCGCCGGGCGACGATCGGAGCACCTCCAAGGCGCTCAGCCCAAGCTGTTGCCTTCACCAAGAACCTCGCTCCGGCGAGGTGACTTTTTTTATTTTTCTCGTAATTTTCTCGTTGTAAACTGCCACTTCCACCTCCATTGATCGACCCAGCACCTCCACCATACCACCCTCATCCTCGCCGACCCCCCTTCTCTTCTCCAGAAGCTCCCCCGCTCCGACCCCCTTCTTCTCTACTTCGCCGGCCACCACCTCCCGATACCCCACGACCCCATTCACTCACCTTGCACTCTCGCATGCTTCAGCTATTATCTAACGCATGCAAGACTCTCAATGGCTGGAGTTTGCATCGGAGCTCCTTCAAGCGTTTCTCCTCGTGCGAAGCTTCATCGACCTTCATCTCCGGCCAGCTCCGGAACTTCACCGCACCTCCAGGTTTCTCGCCAGGACCTTAGCTCTCTCCCCGACCTTCAGGCGAGCGAGTGGTACGCATAGGAGCTCAAGCAAGCCTGCTGGAGCACAGCCTTCTCCGGTGGCCCGCGGAGGAGCCAGAAGATACATATATCGTCCGATCAACTGGATCAGACGGTCATGATGAAGACACGTGGTGATTCGAGCCTCTTGCTGCACCTATAGCTATGGTCCACCGAACCTCGCTTCGAGCCTCCGTATGATGCCATGTGTCCCGAGCCTGCGAGCCTAGGCTCCTCACGTGCTCCTCACGTGAGGGCATGAGTAAATTGTAACGAAGTCCCTGAAGGTTTTGGTATTTACACTTTGGTCCCCAGGCACGTGCCTCATGTGCATGCCTGGGTAATTTACGGAAAGACCCTTGCAAATTCTGGAAATTACAAAAAGCCCCCTACGCGTCTGGAAAAATTGCATAGGGCCCCAGACGGTTTTTGAAAATTACAAATGGGTCCCTCCAAGGACCAATTCGTAATATTTATCTTTTTTATTTCCTGCATTTTATTTACAATTATACCCTTGCATTGTTTTCTTCATAACTTGAGCATCGTAGGTCCAAATTGCATGATTTTATTGTCGTTTTGATCCTTGTTTCTTCATCTACATCATGGCATGTTTAATTTTCTCATATGCCACCATATTAAATGAAGTGAATTTTTTATGTTAGATGGTGATCTGGCTCTACTTGTCCTTGATTTGAAATGATGTCTGACCATATTGTTGAGCTTAAATGACTCTAATTTCAATTCATATTCTGTTGCTCGTTTTAAGTGATCTTTTTAGGGTATTTTTGTAATCCTTTATTCTGCATGTAATTACTCTTTGCATTGCTCTCTTGCATCATTTTATAGTTGCATAAAAAGCAACTAAAAAAATGCATGCATCGTTTTATTGCATTGTAATCCGCATAATGCATCTTGTGCATCTGCATGGAGACCTGTAATTAAGAATTAATTCACACTTGCTCCTTATTGATCAAAATTCGATAAATAGATATAATAGTGCGTGTCCCTGTGTTCAACCTTGGTACACTTGTCAAGTAAAAATAGTCCCCAACATTCAAAGATTGTGGTTTTTGATCGACCGAACTCCGTCTCCTATACTACAAAGAGGCGGATTTTCACATTCATCAAATGGCACCGTTGCCAGGGATACGGTTCAACTTTATTTATTTATTTATTGAATTTTGATTTATTTTTGTTGATTTTTTTAATTTCATAGGTCTTCCTTTCATGCATTATTTTTACATCATGTCTGCTGATTAATTTCCTTTATATTTTTCTAACATTTCTCTTTCATGGCAGGGCCCATGAAGATCGATGACGCTTGATCTCCATGGATGCGCATAGTTGGGAGCTCCCACTGAAGAGACCGCAAAAGACTTGGTAGGAAATTTTTAGGATTTATTATCAGTCTGCTTGCATTTGCATCTTGTAAAAAATGTGTTGCATGCGCATTTTTAACAGTCCTCATTAGAGGGCTTGCATTCTATAAAAAAAGAGAGTAGATCACTAGATGATCTACACCCCCCCACACACACTTGCACATACACACTCACCCCCCATCTCCCTCCTCTCTGTATATTTCATAATCTCTCTCTCTCTGTACATTTCACACCCCCATCTGCCTCCTAGCAATTTGTAAAAACACCCCCTCCGCCCTTGTATCTGAGTGTAAATACTTCTCCAAATACAGACCCCCTTAACTCAGGACCGTACTTAGGCTATTTGTAGCCTAATTATAGGGGGGGCCACCATTCATCCATCCCTCGCATTGTCTTCTTATACTCAGGTCAATTTTTGACCTAAGTACAGGGGGACCCTTCTCCTCAGTTCTGCTATATCACCCTATATTAAACGGAGCAATGCTTCATATCACTTGTGTTATGAGGACATAGCAAAAATTAAGTATAGGGGGGTATATCGTATATTACTGTACATTTACTTTAGCCATAGCTTGTATTTTTAAAACTTTTTGAAAATTCTTTTTCGGGCTTGGTTTTAAGTATTCCTGTAAACTGAGTTTTGTACACATATTGTAAAAATATTTTCTTAAAAATTGAGGGATTAATGTGTAAATAACCCTTTTAAAAAAACTCCATAAAAATTTGAAAAATTAAAACTCTTCTTTGAATTAGACTTTGATTACTAGGCTTAGTAGACACTTTCAGTGAGGGAACTTCGGTCTCCCTTACAGAGTGGGTGGTTTAGAGGACACTGTATATGGCTCCGTCCTCAAGTAACACGGGTCCTTCTAACGGCCCGTACTTACACCCATACTGGTTGAGAGTAGATATTTTATTCATTTGAGCCTGTACTAGTCACTGTCTCTCCACAGATTTTAAAAAATGAAAATTAAAATCCATAAAAATCTGCAAAAACAAAAATCACACAAAAATCACTAACTAAGGAGTTGGTATGTTCCTAACACAATCACATTCACTCAAGGCTTGAGGATTTTGAGGACACTGGATTTCTGTGATCTAAAGAGTCTGAGTTAACATGTCCTAGTCATTAGGGTTTTTAAACGTAATTATCCACACTTCCTTGGTTTGAAAGATTTGAGTGCTATACCTTCAAAAGAACATGATCAACACACTCACTTTCACAACTGCATGATTGACGAGATGAGTTGAGATATCACGTGAGGAACTAGGACTAGAGATTTGAGTTTAGACACGATCTAATGATATTCGAGGATGGGATAAAGTTAATGAAGGCTTCAGAAAACATGAGTGTCAGCAAAACCCTAGCCAGTATGTGAACACGATTCATATGCTATCTCTTTGATATCTACCTATGTGCTAGGGTGTGATGAAACTTAATGATAATTGTTGATCACTGTGCACCAACTTTTGGTAAAATCAGTGGAGCTAGCCAACAAAAGAAAAGAAATGTCAAAGGAAAGCTCTATCATCCAAAGTCTAATTACAAAATGAGCTTCCACCAATGGAGAGTACTCCCAAGCATTTTTAAGTGTCCACTTGGACCAAGCGCTAATTAGGACCAAGGAGTCGGGCTGACACCATAAAAGGGCTCTGCATCGTAAGCGATATAAGTCTGGGTGTCGAAGGTATCTTAGATACTCAAAAAAGATACACCCTGGTATACTCCCAGAAAAACAAGTGCAGACGACTCCGAACTCTCTTGACAGACACATTGATCAACAAGCTAAAAATCTACTTGTGTTGAGTAAAAAGGCACTCGAGGGGCCCCTTGTTCCAATGTGAGGGAGAGAAAAATAGACACAATCCTATGCCCTCCATCATCTGGTAGTCCATCTACATTTCAAGTTTAACGAACTAATGAGACGGTTGACTGAAGCAAGAATAGACTTATTCCCTAGTATTGAGGATGAGGTCTAGAGGAGCGCCTTTGGGATTGGAACTTCGAGTGATGCCTCGATTCCACTCTCATGAAATGTGGTACATTTAATGTCATATCCTTATATTATATGTACAAAAAGAGAGTCTGATAATTAGAGAGGTTGGATTCCTTCTGACTAGAGCATGGATGAGCCCATAATTTTAGGATCGCTTAAATTAAGGGTCTTCAAAAGATTGAGCATTGAAATCTTCACTCGCACTGTCAGGAATTAATCCAACTCCTTCATCCTTTAGATGCTCGAGGACGAGCGTGGTTTAAGTATAAGGGTATGATGAATCCCGAATTCATCATGCTAAAAATCAATAATTACACCCCTGGATTAATCAAACCAACAAAATTCATCAATAATTCCTCATTATTATATTGTATATATTGTGCATAATTAATCTATAATTAATCGCATTTAATAACTATTATTTACTTTGTAATTATTTTCTCATCAAAAACCCATAAAAATCAAGTTGAACAATTGTCTATAATTTCCTAACACTTAAAAAGACTAAAAAATACAAAAATAATTAAAAAAACCAAAAAGCTGGTGTTTTTAACCCCTTAAAAATACCCCCAACAATAGTTTTTGTATAAATAACCTCTTTTGGCTTTTCTTCCAACATGAAACTTGTAGATCTCATCGAGACGAACAACTTTTATGTTTTAACTTTTTCTAATTCCGCCTCTAACTAATTCTTTTGTATTTATCTTTATTTTTACATTTTCAAATTTTCTGGTGCAACCACGTGGCACCCTCTGGGCCGCCCACGTGGCTGCTTCTCCTTCTGCCACTCGGCTCCATCCTGGTATGTCGAATCTGCTCCTTCCCGCCCCCATCTCAACCGTCCAACTCCGCTCCATCTCCCACCATCTGATCCTATCCCTGATCAAATCACCACTGCACGCATCCGCCTAAACCACAGCCACCCGATTGCCTCCTAACCCTACGCCTCTCATCACTCCACGTCAGCCCACTCTTCTCCACCGTTGGATTAAACCCGCCTTCTCATCTGCACCGCTCACCTCCGCACGCATCTCAGCCACCCGATCCACTCCTCGGATCTGATCACTACCCTCTGACGAGTCCGTAATCGCCGAGTTAAATAGTTATTTTTATTTTCGTGTGTGAAAAATAAATGTGTCGTTCGTTGTAGGCGGCGATCGGAAACGGTCAAGAAATAACCACAAATTTTTAATCAATTTTAATCAAGTGGTTTTTATGTTTATTTTACTTGGGCAAGTCCCAAGGTCGATCGCAAGGAGGTAAAGGAACAACTTAGAATTATGTCTATTCAATTTCGTGTTCGATTTTTGAGGCGATCTGTTTTTTGGAATTTTTAATGCAATAAATGGATGCACAATGCACTTGTGGCCTATTTTATGGACTAAAATGTAAATTTCGATCAAACAATGTCCGAAAATTATGAAAATTGGCCACAATGTAGATTATGACAAAATGAATGGACTGTAATTTTTTTGGAATTTTTGGATGCAATATGAATTTTTTATGGATTTTTAAATGCAAACAGAATGATTTTCAATATTTAATTATAATAACTATTAAACCTACTTATTTTCAAGATACAAAATTATCTAAGATCTATCAATAGGTGATAGATCTCAGAAAAATCCTAGACCTCGGAAATGTGGGGTTGAATACCTATTAAAAATTAAATACTAGAATATGCGAAATGATTTTTACAGAGCAATTTATGCATGCAAATGCAAATCTTTTTGGGCACAATGTTAATCAAAATAATCTCTACAATATATGATTTTTCGGAGATTTTTAGAGTAACGGTTAATCAAATATAAATTGAAGAGCATAAAATGGGCAAAGTTTGCAATTTTTCACAAAATCTTTATTTATTAATTAACTGTCAATCACAAAAATAGCCGCAATATGTCTAGATATAGAGAATTAAGTGAGGAACATCATGCAATTTTTAGATAAATAAAATAATGTCTAGAAGAGGTTCAAAAACTAAGGGGGATACAGGGGTATGAATGCAAATGTACTAAATAAAATAAATAAGAAAAGTGCAGACGGGGACCTAGTGGTAATTACCAAAATTTGGATGGGTCTGATTGCAATTTTTCCAAGAGGCACGTGCTGCGCACGTGCCCTTGGCTTGGGTGGACGGATGCACAATTAGAGGAAGCTTTGGGGGTGTCTTTGCAATTTGCCCAAGGGCACGCGCCCAGCGCATGACCCCTGGGCTGGCTGATGAGTGCTGACATCCCCCTCGGACGCACGTGCCTCACACGTGCGCGAGGAGTCTCGGGACTGAGCCCCGGCACACGGTGGAGCAACAGAGGGGGGCCGGGGTGGATGCGCGTGGAGCTTCTCGTCGAGGCGGAGGAGCTGCGAGAGCTGGGCTCCGGTGGTGGTTGGAGGTCAGTGGGAGGTCGGAGGCGGTGTAGCATGGTTGCTGGAGATGAAATCGGAGCGAGGCGGCTGGCAGAGTCGATGGCGATGGCTGCTGTTGTCGACGATGAGCGCGAGGTCGAAGGCGTTGTAGACGAAGTCGGAGATGACCGTGGGTCGTCGTGGGCGATGAAGATGGAATCTGGCGGAGAAGAAGACGGTTGCGTTGGCTCGGAGGAGTAGGAGATCGATGGTCATAATCGTGGCGGCTGGCGGAGTGGAGACGAAGCTGCTGGAGGCGAAGTCGGGGCGTAGTTGTCGTTGTTGGAGATGTAGGCTCGACGGCACGGAGGCCGGAGCAGTAGCAGGTTGTCGGGGGAGGGTCCCTCGTCTGCAACGGCCACCAGCGGTGACCGGACCTCGCTGGAGAGGTTGGCTTGAGGTGCTGTCACCACCGCAGGCATGCAAATCAGAGGATGAAGGGGGTTAGGGTCGGTGATGGCGTTTAAATAGGAGAGAGAGAGAGGTAGGGCAGCCGGAGGTAGGAGCGACGGTTGCGGAGGTGGTTGCGGTCGGCGAGGACTGCGGCAGTTGCAGAGATGACGAGGTCAAGGCGGCGGCCGTTGCGACTGGCGAGAACGGCGGGGGTGCGGGGATAACGGAGAGCAGGTGTGGCAGTGTTCTCGGGGAGGGCTGTTAGCGTGAGGTTGAAGATGACGACCCATGGCCGTCCGATCGGCCGAGATCGGGCGACCAGATGGGTGCCACGTGGCCAAAGGGGGGGAGAAGAGGGGAGCGAGGCACGTGCGTTGTGCGTGCCTGGAGGCACGTGCCGCGCACGTGCGGCCGGTTATTATTATTATTATTATTATTTTAAAAAATTTTTTTAATAAAAACTAATATTTAAGACGAACAAAAATCACCACCAGAAAATTCGAAGAAAAAACATTTTGTAAAATTGAAAAGAAATAGTAAATGACCTCGGATCGAAAAAGTTCCTTCACAAAAAATGCTCGTCTCGACGAGATCTACAACTTTCATGAAGACATTAAAGCCAAAATCGGTCAAATGTAAAAAAGTAAATTTTTGGGGTATCCCATGTACATAGAATACCTTGATTTTTGGATTTTCTAATTTTTTTGTCATTTTTAAACAAGATAAAAAAACAAAAAAATATAGAGAAATCAAAGATGAATAAAAGACACCTAAATGTAATTTTTTTGGATTTTTATTAATTAAGAAAATATATACATAAAATACAAGGTCAAAAACCGCGAAAATATACAATGTTAAAGAGGCCCAAAACCCAACTTTCACATACAAGCTCCGATTCACTTGAACTTGGTCTTGTTTTGAAGGTAATTGAATGTGCATTAGTTCAAAAGTGAGTAGGATCAGATCAGACACTGGATGGGGAAGATATGTGGCTTTTAGTCCGAAAATCCTCAAACTAGGCTTTGGGTTTTTGGTCCACTTAACTGGGTTAATTATTTTTTTATTTTTTTATTTATTCTTGTTAGTGATGTGTACACAGTGGATGTGGTTTTGGGTTATGCGGTGTCAGCATGGAGGAGTTAAAAATATGAGAAATTAGGCTATTTACAGGTCAACTGTGGCTTGGATTTTTGGCTTCTTATTTTATGCAGAAATTAATGCTAAAATGCAATTCTTATGAAATCATGCGTGAATGCTAATTATACAAAATAAATGCCGAAATGCTATTGATTTTGAGGGATCTGAGCTTAATTAATGAGACTTAGAGTGATGAATCTGAGATTCATCACCCTCCAATCGTGCTATCATCCCAGCCGTTGGATCGCAAGATCCAACGGCTTGCCAGTCGTCTCCTACCTCCGTTTTTTCCTCCATGCATTATGATCGCTGCCCCCCTTTCCATTTTTGCGTCGCCTACCGACCCTCTTCCCTCGACCTAAAGGCTCCCTCGCATAACCCTTCGTTCCGTCTTCCTCGTGTAACCCCCCATCAACCCTCGCCATCACTCCCAGCCTTCATTATACCCATTCAAACACTCGTCCTCGCCACCTGAAATGCCTCCAACTTCGCCTATAAAAACCCCTCCTCCGCCACACTTCACCGGATCCACCACTTCAAGAGTCTCCTCCCTAGCTTTGGCCGCCCTCCGGTGACAGCGGGGGGCGGCTCGTGAAGGCGATTATGGGCGCGAGACTCTGGTGTGATCCGTGGCCTCCGGCCACGTCGCAGTTGCTATCAAGCAACACTGAGCCCCGAGGTATAGCTGGCCTTGTCGGGCGATGATCGGAGCACCTCCAAGGCGCTCATCCCAAGCTACTGGCTTCATCAAGAACCTCGCTCCGACGATGTGACTTTTTTTTCTTATTTTTCTCGTAATTTTCTCATTGTAAACCGCCACTTCCACCTCCATCGATCAACCCAGCGCCTCCGCTATACCACGCTCATCCTCGCCGACCACCCTTCTCTTCTCCAGAAGCTCCCCCGCTCCGACCCCCTTCTTCTCCACTTCGCCGGAGAAGAAGCACTTGGGCCACCACCTCCCGACGCCCCACAACTCCCATTCAATCACCACATGCTCACCTTGCACTCTCGCACGCTTCAACTATTATCTAACGCATGTAGGACCCTAAATGGCCGGAGTTTGCATCGAAGCTCCTTCAAGCATTTCTCCTCTGGGGAAGCTTCATCGACCTTCATCTCCGACCAGCTTCGGAGTTTCGTCGCACCTCCAGGTTTCTCGCCAGGACCTTATCTCTCTTCCCCGACCTTCAGGCGAGCGAGGGGTACGTGGAGGAGCTCCAGCGAGCCTGCCGGAGAACAGCCTTCTCCGGTGGCCCACGGAGGAGCCAGACGATATATATACCGTCCAATCAACTAGATTGTACGGCCATGATGAAGACACGTGGTAACCCGAGCCTCCTACCACACCTATAGGCTCGGGTCCACCGAACCTCACTTCGAGCCTCCGTATGATGCCACGTGTCCCGAGCCTGCAAGCCTCCCGAGCCTAGGCTCCTCACGTGCGCCTCACGTGAGGGTCTAGATAAATTGCAGTGAAGACCCTAAAGGTTTTAGTATTTACACTTTGGTCCCCAAGCACGTTCCTCATGTGCGTGCCTGGGTAATTTACAGGGAGACCCTTGCAACTTCTGGAAATTACAAAAAACCCCCTACACGCATGGAAAAATTGCATAGGGCCCTATAATATTTTTGAAAATTACAATGGGTCCCTCCAGTGACCAATTTGTAATATTTGTCTTTTTTATTTCCTGTATTTTATTTACAATTATGCCCCTGCATTGTTTTCTTCATAACTTGATCATCATAGGTCCAAATTGCATGATTTTAGTATCATTTTGATCCTTGTTTCTTCATCTACATCATGGCATGTTTAATTTTCTCATCTGCCACCATATTAAATGAAGTGGATTTTTTATGTAGATGATGATCTAGCTCTAGTTGTCCTTGCCTTGAAATGATGTCTGACCATATTGCTGTGCTTAAAATGACTCTAATTTCAATTCATATTCCGTTGCTCGTTTTAAGTGATCTTTTTAGGGTATTTTTGTAACCCTTTATTCTGCATGTAATTACTCTTTGCATTGCTCTCTCGCATCATTTTATAATTGCATAAGAAGCAACTAAAAAATGCATGCATCATTTTATTGCATTGCAATCCGCATAATGCATCTTGTGCATCTGCATGGAGACCTATAATTAAGAAGTAATTCACACTTTCTCCTAACTGATCAAAATTTGAGAAATAGATAGAATAGCTTGTGTCCCCATATTCGACCTTGGTTCACTTGACAAGTAAAAATATTCCACAACATTCAAAGATTGTGAGTTTTGATCGACCGGACTCCGTCCCATATACTACAATTCATCATTATTAAAGAGGTGGATTTCACATTCGTCAGTACCTCAAGGGATTGGGCATGCACCCTTGGGCCCTGGGTAGATGCCATGAATGCCACAATCCCAACGGATGAGTTGGGTGATGCGTTGCACCTAGCAACTCGGTAGCATCTGGAGTCGCTCGACGGAGTTAACAGGTGGCGTGGTTGGCGTTCTTGATTTTGCACTTATACACAATATTAAGACTCGGAGTAGAATTGGGTGTGGCCGCATCAAAGTCTATTTCGAGTATTATTATTGTGAGAGGTGTTCTGAGATGTGGTTTGAAGTTAGAGAAATTGGGATTATGATCTTTTCCTATTCTAGTTGAACAAAGGTCTTTGTGGGTTTACTAAAGATGACAAACAAGTTCCCGCATAGCGGATGCCTGTGAGTTGCATACTTGCGTGTGCTAAAATAATACAAGACATGACCCATGATCGAATATTAGTAATTGCAATATACACCATTGTGGACTCTAATCAATGGGAAGAAATATCAAGATCAATGTGGTAATACTCAACAATGATTAAATTAATTAATAAAATTTAGTGATCATGTAAACCCTTGTAAGGTTAGAATAATTGATATATTCTAACTTCTACAATATATGCAAATGTCACTACATTAAATTAAGTTCACATGCCTTGCTTACCCTCGCTTTAGTTATTATAGTGTTTGTCTCATTACTGGGCAATTGCTCATAGTGTTACACTCGTGTGAACCCAACATGTGTAGCTGAGCAGCAGCCACAACCGTAGCGGCTTTAAGAAGATCGAACTTTCCATATCATACTTGCACCAGACATGGTGCGTTTACCTAAAGTAATTTATGTTGCTTCCCATTATTTTCATTTTCCTTTAAGAGATAATGTAATGAGAAATTTTGAATTCTATAGTTATATCTTGTATCTCATTTGTGGACATGGACTTGATGATGATCGTTGAGAATGAATGTTGTAGTTATATTCTATTTTATATTATTCTCCTATTGTTATATGTATTTCAAATGTTGATCTAATATGTATAAGATGGTTTGTTGAGTATCATAAATCATGGGCGTATTTGGACAGTAGGTCCGATGCTCCCGTCCCGTTGGTTTCGGTAGCCGGAGGGACGGGACGTCACAACAGGCATGCCCCTCCAGCTTTAGTATTTAATTTTTAATCTATAAAAATCAAGTATTTGTTCAAACTTTTGGGATATTCTACATGTGTGCCCCTGTGCCTTATTTTATTTGCAAATATACCCTGTTAGCTTGAATTAATTTGATTTTTACATTTATTTTTATTTAAAATTGCTCCTGTGCTCCAAAAATTCTCAAAAAATAGGTGTATGTGCATGATTGGCTTCAATCCACACTATATTTTTTATTTTCCATTTTGCATGCATTTAATATTTTTAAAATTTATTTAGAAATATTTTGTTCCCTATTTGACTTAAAAATAGAAAAAAATAGAAAACCTTCTCGAAAAAAATCCAAAAAAATAATTGTTGTTTCTAGACTATTTTCTAACTCCAGACCAAAAGTCACAAAAAAAATCTTAAAAGAAACTTTAAAAATAAGCAAACCCTAAAAAACCCGTAAAATATTTTTCAAAAATCTAAAAATATTAATATATGTCCTATATTTTTATATATCGTATTATCTACCTGGTAAAATTGATTTTGAGAGATTTTGAGATCATTTTCTATTTTTAAATCTCAAATCAATTTTGACTATTTAAGCATCCCATGTCTTTTTATTTTGGTTTTTAAAATATAAAAAATCCCAAAATCTATAAAAACAGAAAAATATCCGGAAAGCATAAAAAGATACTAGGGTATTTTTGACTATTTTAATATATATTTAGATATAGTATACTGTATATAGCCTATATATATCATTATATATAGTAAATATTATTACTATATATTATACATACCTTATAATTATTTTAAAACCTTTAAAAAATAAAAAATATCGTTCTTGAGGTATTTTCTGATTTGTATACATTTGTTATATATTTTATATTATATATCACTTATATTATATATATATTACATATATATAGTCATAAATATACCTATATTATATATATAAAAGAAATTAAAAATCAAAAAATTAATTAATTAAATAATTATATATAATTTAAAAAAGAGGAGAATTATTTTTTAATTAAAAACCTACATACACATTGAGTGATTTTGTGCATACTTGTATACACTTGCTTTATTTATTCATTTAAATAATACCTGTTACCTCCCGTGTTTCTCATGTTCGACCCCTACTTGCTTGTTCGCTATACATACTTGTTTTTTAGGGTATAATAAGTTTTGTTTCACACCTTAGTTTGCATTGATTTATTATTTAGTGTGGGTTGATTGTTGCTTACCTAGTTGGTTTTATGAGCGGTCACCTCATCGACTGCACTCCCGCCTTGTGTGGAGTGATGAATCTCGGATTTATCACTCTAAATCTCATTTATTAGGCGCAAATTCCTCAAAATCAACAGCATATAGGCATCTATTAGGCATAATTAGCATTCCTGCATGTTTTCATAAGAATGGCATTTTAGCACTAATTTCTGCACAAAATAAGAAGCCAAAAATCCAAGCTAAAACTGACATGTAAATAGCCTAACTTCCCTGATTTTTAACTCATTCATGTTAACTCTGAATGACCCAAAACCACTTCCACTGTGTACATATCACTCACAAGAATAAATTAAAAATACAAAAAAAACTAACCTAAATGAGTGGACCAAAAACCCAAACCCTAGTTTCAGGATTTAAAACCTCATATCTTCCCCATCCAGTGTCCGATTTGATCCTACTCACTTTTGAACCAATTTACATTCAATTACCTTCAAAACAAGATCAAGTTCAAGTGAATCGGAGCTCGTTTGTGAAAGTTGGATTTTGGGCCTCTTTTGTACATAATGTATTTTAGCGGTTTTGACCTGATATTTTATGTACATATTTTCTTAATTAATACAATTCAAAAAAAATAGATCAAGATGTCTTTATTTATCTTTTATTTTTCCATTTTTTCTGGACTTTTATCTAGTTTAAAAAATGACAAAAAATTAGAAAACCCAAAATCTAGGTATTCTATGTATATGGGATACCCCAAAAATTCACTTCATGCATTTGATCGATTTTGGTTTTGATGTCTTCATGAAAGTTGTAGATCTTATTAAGACGAGCAATTTTCGTGAAGGAACTTTTTTGATCCGAGGTCATTTACTATTTTTTATTGATTTTACAAAGGTTTTATCTTCGGAATTTTCTGGTGCTGACACGTGGTAGCACCTAGTGCCGCCACGTGTCAGCCATTTTCGGCCTTATTATATATTCGTTTTATTTAAAAAAATTTGGATGCACGTTCGTCGCACGTGTCTCCAAGGCACGTGCTCCGCACGTGTGCCCCGTCTCCTCCACGCCCCCTGTCGCCATGTGGCGCCACATGGGCCGTCCGATCGCGCTCGATCGGACGACGCCTGTGCGTCGTCTACCTCCGCCCTCTTCCCAAATTGGGAACGCCACCGCCGCGTATCTCTCCTCTGAGATCTCTGCCTCCCCAAATCCCTTGGGCGCAGCCCCTCCGCGAATCCCTCTCCGATCTGATTCTCCCGTCACGGTCTCCAAATCAATCTCCACCCAAATCCATCCTTCTCGCAATCAATCTTCGCCGCCCCTCAACTTTCCTCTTCCGGCCAAAGTCCTTGCCCTACTTAAGAACCATCGTCGCCCAAAGGATCCCCATCCGAAGTTCAACCTTCAAGGACTCCTTCTGGTCGTGACAGCCAGCAAGCCCATCCTTTTGGTGTGATCTGGGGCCCAGAGCCTCGTCGCAGCTTAGCCACCCGTCGCCGCTGCTCTGCTCCGGCATCTGCGCCGTCGAGCCATACCTTCTTCCCCAGGTAACTCTCTCTCTCTATTTATCTTCGTCGAGCATGACAATCGTCGATCTCGCCATTCTTCACCTAACAACTCCACGCGACCTTCATCGCTGCTATGAGCCCACCGCTTCACCGACGACCCACGTCCATGTGTCGGCCGCGCAAACCGCTGCATCGACATCGCCTCCACCGGCCACCTTCGACAACAACAACACCTTCTTCATCATGCTTCCACTCCGCACACTATGCCATCCGCCGATTGCACCTCGAAGGGGAGAACTCCAGTGGTGACAGCCTGGACTTCATCTCCTCGCGGCGGGATCCGAGGTCCGACACCTCGTTGTAGAAGCGGTGTGCCACCGTTCATCCTCTGCTTCAACTCCGGCCAGCTGTCGAGCCACCGACTCCGCCAACAACTTCACGACCTTGCTGCTCTCCACCGCATCGCTTCATCTTCTCTAGGCTATCAACCTCTTCTCTGCCGTGCCTCGCCATTCGCCACCGACCTCTGCCAACAACTCCACGAGTGGCGGTGCTCCTCCACCGAGCAGCGGCCCTCCCGTCCTTCGCTCCAGTCGTCGGGCAAGAGGCCCGCCTCCGCTCCCTCCCATCGCAGCGCCGGGCACACAACCCGAGGCCCCAGCACGCGCGAGGCGCGTGCGTGGGGAACGTCACCTGACATCAGATGGCGCCGTTGCCGGGGAGGCATACGGCTTAGAATTTTGTCTTGAAAATTTTCGTTCGGTTTTCCGCATTCGGGTAGTCTGACCCCCGAATTTTTCATTATAAATTCCATTTTATTTCCTGCATTTATTTTTCAGCATTTATTTCTCTTATTGTATTTTTTATTTTTGAGTCACTCTCTTACATTTTCTCTCTTATTTTTCTTGCGAGGTACCCGACGCACGTGGAGCGGTTTGTCAAGAAACCGAAGCATCTTCACCGACTTCCGAAAAGCCGCAATTAATTTAAGATCGAGTCGAGTCGTGAGAGAGCGTAGAGTCTAGGTTTTTAATTTCTGCAATTTTAATTTTTGTAATTAATTTCTCATTTATAGCGGTGTCCGTTTGGACTCTCACGTATGTAAAAAGACTCTGAACTTTTCTGTGGTGTGTCGTGGCCTGTTTCACTCTCCGATGAGGGTGGGGCCTGACTTGAGTGGCGATTAGGATAGACCTGCACATACGGCTCTCAGAGCATTGTAAAATTTCTTGATTGTGATCACCTAATTAAAATTGGGACTGTTAAATATAACCGATCTTAAGAACCCATAAAATCAAGAATTTTTGCGGGAGAGCAACCCGACATTATTTGCTTTTATCTTGCAGCGAGGAGAGAGCCGCACACTAGGATAGAGCCAAGCCAGGATTTTAATACTGACTACTGATTCTACCAAAAATGATTAGCTACTTTTCAGTGAGGATCTAACGGGTAGCCGGTAAACGGTCCGGATTTCCTTAGCAGAGTGGGTGGTTTAAAGGACACTGCGTAAGGCTCCATCCTCAAGTAAAGGGTAGCCGTTCTATGGTCCTTACTTACTCCCATACTGGATGAAAGTAGGTGCAACTAGTCGTAAGAATTCAGGACAGTCGGTTGGGAAATACAGGCACCTAACAACTCGTTTAAACGGCTTGCAAGATTTGTATTCTCACCAATTAAAACTAACAAGATAATTGGTCGAACCCTCACGGCCTTCACTGAGTAAGTTGGTGAAACAAACTTTTGTATTGTGTTTGGACTGTACGTAGAAACTAGATAATCAACGAACACCACACACTTGTGCCTAGATCATGAACCGTAAACCTCTTATTGATCATTTTGAATCAGGAATGGAAAATTGTGGTAACTCTCGTTCGGACTCCACGAACCCTTCTCTGACCACCACAAATTTTCAAATCTCAAAGGTTCGGAGGCACTCTTACTCAGGACCCCCTTGGGTTCATGGACACCCTTCCCATGAATCTTCCTCTTATGATTCTTTCATCTTTCTAGAAGGAGGGCAAACACATACTCTTTCTTTATCTCCTGATCACAACGAGGAAGACTCTCACCTCGATGACTTTGATTCTGATTCTTTCAAGTCTATTGACTTTGATTTTTCCCATTCTGAAGGTGAAGAGAAGAAGAAGAAAAAAAAGATGCCTCCCAAGATGTCATCCAAGAAGGACCACGAAGATGAACATAATGAAGATTCTATCCAAATGATTTTTGCAAGATTGGCTGCATCTGAGCAGCAACATCTGTTACTGAGGGAGCAACTTGAGCAGTTAGACGCTGGGGAAAAACCACCAATGGAAGCCACATACAATCCTAGGCAGTACATAGTGAGGAATTATTTGCAGCCACCTCAGCCAGAAATTAACTATGAACTAAAGCCACATTTTCTGAGTCAATTACCCCAATTCCATGGGAATGCGACTGAAGAGCCATATGAATTCTTGCGAGATTTGGAGCTGATATGTTCCAATCTGAGGCACCCACAATTCAACCAGGACTACATTCGTCTCACTGCACTTCCTTTCACCTTGAAGGGAAAGGCAGATTACTGGGTAAAGAACTTAGGTGTGACGGTAACCACTTATGATAGATTCAAGAACCTATTCTTGAAGAAATTCTACTCTTTGAGTCGGACCAACCAAATGAGGACCCACATCACCAGTTTCTCTCAGATGCCTAATGAACCACTCTGTGAGGCTTGGGATCGGTTTAAAGATCTGCTACAGAAGTTTCTCTACCATGACCTGGATAACAACATACTGGTTCAGTCACTCTATTCTAGCCTCAACTACGAGACTCAAGGGTTAGTTAGCGCTGCATGTGGAGGCAAATACACATCACATGGAGCTGAGACCGTCTGGAAAGTACTGGAGCAGATGGCAGAGACAAGCCTCTCACAAATTGCTAGTAGAGCATACACTGATTCCCTGAACACAATTCAAGACAAAGGAGGAAAGCAAACCGTCACAGAAATAATAGAGGATTTGATTCTGAACATGAACATCATTGCCGATAAATTAACGGTTGTGGATCAAATTCATAAGCGAATGAACGACATCGACAACATGATTTCCCAATTTCCAAAGCAAATGGAGGAGCTCATTGAGAAGGTATCCAAGATGGGGATGCTGACTGCCTCTACGGTCCCGATCTATCATGGACATCATGTCCAGGAGCAGCCAGGACTAGGACAACAGCAACCATGGGCTCAGGACCAATCCTATGCCCAACTTTCCCAGCAATCACCTCCACCAGCTGAAACTGTTGAAGAAGCCCCACCACTGACATTCGAAGTAAACGACATTTGGTACACACAGGACACTACCCGACAGGGTAATATGGGGGACCGTCAGCCTTATCAACGTCCGCCCACTTTCCATAATGCCGCATTTCCACCTGCTCCACAGCACACTCAGAATATTGCATCATATCAGCATCCGAAGCAGCAGTCATACAACCGCCAGAAACCAACCTCTGCAATACCGTTAGCAGTATCAAGCTCCAAAACAATCAGCACAATCATCCAACCATCCAAAAGAACCGATAGATATCCAGAGACAGATGCTTGAAGAAATTCGCAACTTCCAAAATGAACTGCACGATCTACAGGTTGATGTTAATCGCTTGTCCCGTTGGAAAGATGAACAGACAAGCCCCAGCCACAACTATTCCTGGCCAAGTTCAAGCTAACCCCAATAGCTTGAACAAATCTCAATCGTCTCAACACAACGGCCAGGTATACTATTCGGATTTCTCCACATCTGAACATGAGATCCTTTCGTTTGACAATATCAATGCCATGTCACTTAGGAGCAGAAAGACCGTGGTCGTACTTGATCGGGCACGGGAATCGGATCAGGAAGACTCGGAAGATCAACCGGAGGATGCTTATGAGGATGAAGAAGAAGGACGCCTGAAGATTTCACCACGAGATAAAGGAAAGGCATCTATGGAGACCGCAGAGGACCTTGAACCTCTAGTTGCTGCATAAATACCTTTATCACCATTTCAGCAACATAATTATTATAATTGTAATAAGAACTCCAAATCTAATAAAGATGCTCTTATTTATGATTCTGGCTCTCTTTCTCCTGTCTCAAATGCTTCCATTCCTTTCCCCCATGCTCTTAAGAAAGGAAAACAAAAGAAAAACATTCAAAATGACTCAGTAATGGAAAAGTTCTGCCAACGAAATATCACAGTCAAAGTACCCTTTGATCAGTATGTGGCCAGTAATCCAGCATTTCAGAAATACTTGAAAATGAAATGTACTCCTACCAGGACTCGTACAAAGAAAACAAATCAGTTTGTGGAGACTCATGTCCTGATAGTAGCCACTACCAACGCGTCAGAAATCAGCATTTACCAAGGAAGAAAAGGGATCTGGGTGCTCATTATGTGGAAAGTCGCATTGGCGGCATTGCGTTCGCACGCACACTTCTCGACAATGGTTCTTCCATCAATCTTCTTACCTTAGCCTTATATTACAGATTGGAGTTAGGTCCTCTCCAGAAATCATTATCTTTACTCCAATTCGCTGACAAATCCACTAAAAGACCTAAGGGAGTAGTGAAAAATATTATCACTATGGTCGAGGGTACGGAATACAAAGTGGACTTCACTGTCCTTGATATGGAGACCCGGAACCATCAGAAGGAATCGCAAATCATTCTTGGAAGACCATTCTTAAGAACCGCCAAGGCTGTATTCGATTACGATACCAGAATGATGAAATTCCGCTCCCTAGATGGAGAAGTGGATCTGGAGATGAAACAAACAAAGTGGCAAAGACTAGATTCTGAATCCACCACTGAAGATGCCGAAACATCCGAGTATAATCTCATCAGCACTACTGGACCGTGGGACCAACTGCCAGACCTTCAGATTGCTAACACCACAGCAGAAGAAGAGACAGTGTGCCAGTCAGTATGCGAGATATTGTCAGACGAATCTAAACACCCGAATATTTATAATCTTGATGACACAGAAATCCTTTCGGATTTGTCAATCCCATCTTCTTCGGGAAAATCAAGAAAAATTGATGATGAGTCGGACGCGGCTTTGGCCGAATTACCACACTACTTTTGCGATTCGACTCACATTCCTACAGGATTAGTGGCTAGCATATTACAGAATGATTCACCACCAACCAGCACATAGCCAGACTTAAAAGACATTCAACCAGACTTGATTGATGATTTAGATTTGCCAGAGCTGAAACCTCTCCCTCCCACACTGAAATATGCATTTCTTAATGGACCCAAAGATAAATTCCCTGTGATCATTAGCTCGTCATTAACCATGGACCAAGAATCTAGACTACTAGAAGCCTATGAGAAAAATCGAAAAGCCATCGGTTGGACTGTGTCGGATCTCGTAGGAATAAACCCCGCTCTCTGCTCGCACCAAATTTATGTTGAGGATAACGCAAGGCCTTCCCATGAATTTCAGAGAAGATTAAACCCCAATCTTCGGGAAGTAGTTAAGAAAGAAATAGAAAAATGGTGCAAAGCAGGTTTTATATACCCCATCTCTGACTCCAAGTGGGTGGCCCCCCTTCATGTTGTCCCGAAGAAGTCAGGAATCCAGTTGGTCACCAACGAGGAGGGGGTAGAGATCGCGACCCGAGTACCTACGTCATGGTGCGTCTGTGTCGACTATAGGCGCTTGAATGCTGCGACCAAGAAAGATTACTTTCCACTGCCATTTATTGATCAAATCTTGGAGAGAATTGCAGGGAAAGCATTCTTCTGTTTTCTTGATGGGTACTCTGGCTACAATCAAGTAGCCATCGCTCCCGAGGATCAGGAAAAGACCACATTTACATGCCCCTTCGATACCCTACGCATTCAAGCGCATGCCATTCGGGCTTTGTAATGCCCCGGGCACATTTCAGTGGTGCATGATTGCCGTATTTGCCGAAATGGCGGGTGATTTCCTGGAAGTCTTCATGGATGACTTCTCGGTCCATGGTGATTCATTTGATACATGTTTAGCGCACTTGGACTGAGTCCTAAAGAGATACAGGGATGTTAATTTGGTACTCTATTGGGAGAAGAGTCACTTTATGGTGACTGAGGGTATCATGTTGGGGCAAGTCATCTCCAAAAAGGGAATGGAGGTCGACCCTGCCAAGGTGGATGTTATCAAGAAACTTGAGCCACCAACCAACGTCAAGTCAGTGAGGTCTTTTCTAGGGCATGTTGGATTTTATCGAAGGTTTATTCCTGATTTTTCAAAGATCGCCCGCCCACTGACTGAGCTCTTAGGAAAAGACACCGAGTTCAGTGTAAATCACAAGTGTCTAGAGGCCTTCGAGCTTCTGAAAAAGAAAATATGTGAATCGCCGATATTACAAGCTCCCGACTGGTCTCTTCCCTTTGAGATCATGACTGATGCATCGGATTTTGCTGTCGGAGCTGTGCTTGGACAAAGACGAGATGGAATTCCTTATGCGATTTACTATGTGAGCAAAGTATTGGATCCTGCACAGAGAAATTATACGGTAACTGGAAAGGAAATGCTCGCAGTTGTTTGGGCCCTTGAAAAATTCAGATCATACATATTGGACTCCAAGGTGACAATTTTCACTGATCATACGGTAATAAGATATCTTATGGATAAGAAAGATGCCAAAGTACGTCTTTTGAGATGGATCTTGTTAATTCAGGAAATTCAATTTGGAAATCAAAGATAAACCTGGAATAAAGAATGTTGTTGCCGATCACCTTTCCCGAATTGAGCAAAATGATTATCCTAACACTGGACCTATTAAGGAAACATTTCCAGACGAGTCTGTTTGCGTTATTGATTCAACCCCATGGTATTCCAATATCATGAACTATCTTGTCTCCAAGAAAGTTCCCTTTGGTTGGACCAAGAGAATGATTGATCGATTGAAATCGGATTCAAGAAAATGCCATTGGGACGATCCTTTCCTTTTCTATGAAGGAGCGGATTGTGTCTGGCGAAGATGTATTCCTCAGGAGGAATACCAGAGTGTCCTCACACATTGTCATACTCTCGAGGCTGGAGGACACCATTTGGGAAAGAGAACTGCGCACAAGGTACTCCAATGTGGATTTTACTGGCATACCCTATTTCGAGATGCTAATGAATTTCTACGGTCTTGCCCGATTTGCCAAAAGATTGGAGGGGCTGTTGGTTATAGAGATGAAATGCCCATGCAACCAATGATTTTCTGTGATGTTTTTGATGCATGGGGGATTGATTTTATGGGTCCCTTTCCCAATAGCAATGGATTTGAGTACATCTTGTTAGCGGTTGATTATTTGTCTAGATGGGTAGAGGCTATCCCAACCCGAACCACAGATAGCAAAATCATCTGTAAGTTTATCAAGGATAATATCATTGCAAGGTTCAGAATACCAAAAGTTTTGATTTTTGGATGGAGGTAGCCACTTCGTGAATAAGGAAATGAGATCTTTGGCTAAAGAGTATAAATTTGAACACAGAATAGACAACCCATATCATCCACAATCTAATGGCATGGCAGAGGTTTCTAATAGAGAGGTGAAGAGTATTCTTCAGAAGTTGGTTCGTCCAGATAGGAAGAACTGGTCGAAACTGTTGGACCAGGTTCTGTGGGCCTATAGGACAACCTATAAGACTCCACTCGGTACTTCACCTTTTAGGATGATCTATGGCAAGCCATGTCATCTTCCTGCAAAATTGATTCACAAATCTGAATCGGCGATCAAAAAGTTGAATGGGAGTTTTCACCTTGGGAAATTATGTCGAGACTTAAATTTGAATGAGTTAATTGAAATCCGAAATCGGGCATATGACAACAGTGTGATTTATAAGGACAAGGTCAAGAGACGGCATTATAGACACATTCGAGATAACATAAAGTGTGGTTGTTTAATGCTCGGTTGAAGATTTTTCATGGGAAATTGAAATCAAAATGGACGGGTCCCTACATTGTCATCGATGTGCATACCAATGGAAGTGTGGATATTGCCGAACTCACAGATGATGAACAACCTTTCTCAGTGAATGGACAATTACTCAAGCCATATATAGAATCATCCAAAGGGCATACAGTGCAAGTTGAGGTCATCTACTTCACGCAGAGCGAGGATATTGAAGATTTATCAGATCAGTCCCACCCTCCCTCCCAACCACATCGATCCCCTTGTACAGCTTCTTCCTCTACTTAGGCCAAGGCCTAAGTATAGGGGAGACCGATGCCATCTGTACATACCATTTCCCTACATCATACTCTATCTCCCGATCGTTCCATTTCCACCCTCCTCTTATACTTAGGCTGACCAGAGCCTAAGTATAGGGGGAACCGACACCCACTTGTATATACTCTCCTCATTTACATATCCCGACCGCCTCATTTTGCGCTCTTCTTTTATACTTGGACTATTCACAGACTAAGTATAGGGGGGCGGACCATTGTATATCAAAATTTTACTCTCTTACGCTTAGCCCGAGCTATGTCTTCTTTACGCTTCTTGTGCTCTGAGGACACAGCACTCGCTAAGTATAGGGGGGTCTGTATATATACTGTGTATATACTTTAGCCATACCTCGTACTTTCGCGTAAGTCTATATGTATTTACAGTGTGGTAATCAATCCAAAAAAAGAGAGAGTTTTGCTACTAACACTAACTGTGCCAAAGATTTTTTTGAAAAAAATGGCTTCTTATTCATTTTTGCAAAAAAAGAGAAAAAAAGAGAAAGAAAAAAATGTGTTTGCATTTCACACACCTGCACTTCATCCAACATTTCATTCATTTGCATCCGTGAAAAGTCATTGGGTTCTGAACCGAGTTATAAGCCGAAACTGAGAGTGGTCTGGACTTGACCTTAATTCACCTAATTTTCAGAGGAACTTCACTGAGAAATAGGATTTTGGAGTCTTCAGGTCTTTGACTTAATTCTTTGAGTTCCACATGACAATGTGCAGCATTTGACTCTTAGTGTCTAACCTGGTCTCTTCATTCTGGGTACAACTCTGGAATAGGGAATTAATTTGTACTCTCGCACTATGCACTTAGATCAACTCAGACGGGATGTTGGAAGACTGTGAGTGTCTTTTCTGGTAGCGTGGAAATCTAAAGATCGGAGTACGGGTTGAAATAAAGCTTCGGAAAAGGGATGGACGACTGGGCACAATTTTTTCTAAGACCCCCAAAAATGTACGGAACAAAAAGATTCTATATCCGTAGGGGCACAACAAGATCCAAGCATAACCACCAAAAATTCCAAATACAAAGAAGTATTCTACCAAATAAACATATGACCAAAAAAAGGTCCAAGCTTCAAAGAAAACCTGCAGATCTTGGTGGAGACTCGGCTACACTGGCCAGCTTCACAAGGAGAGGTAAGTACACTGGCCACCCTCCAGTTCTTTTCCCCTTCTTCTAACTTCTCCCCCCAATTCAATTGTGAACACAGCGCGACAGACCTTAGAAGGAAATACCTGACTCCCCGAGGACGAGTTACTGGAGAGGATAGGAGCATGGTAGTCCGGCATTCTGGATGGGAAGAGCTAAAACCTTTCACACACATGAGTCGGTTGTTCAATGTTCATAGGGTATACTTTGGGAAGAGGATTGATCTAAGATGACTTCTGAGACGAAACTGTATCAATGATATGTAGTACTTGAGGGCTGTTGATTTTAAAATTCTAAGTCTCACAGAAGTTCCGACACACAAATAATCCAAAGGTCGAGTTTAGGTTCACTTTCACCTTCAGCTCATGGTCCTGGTATGGAACCCAATCTCATTTCACCTCATGGCATTTCTTTTTGATGCTCAGGGACGAACATGGTTTAAGTATAGGGGGATGATGAATCTCAGATTTATCACTCTAAATCTCATTTATTAAGCTCAAATCTCTCAAAATCAACAGCATATAGGCATCTATTCAGCATAATTAGCATTCCTGCATATTTTCATAAGAATGGCATTTTAGCACTAATTTCTGCACAAAATAAGAAGCCAAAAATCCAAGCCAAAATTGACCTGTATATAGCCTAACTTCTCCAATTTTTAACTCATTCATGCTAACTCCGAATGACCTAAAACCACATCCAATGTGTACATATCACTCACAAGAATAAATGAAAAATACAAAAAAATAACTAACCCAAATGAATGGACCAAAAACCCAAACCCTAGTTTTAGGATTTAAAACCTCATATCTTCCCCATTCAGTGTCCGATTTGATCCTACTTACTTTTGAACTAATGTACATTCAATTACCTTCAAAACAAGACCAAGTTCAAGTGAATCGGAGCTCGTATGTGAAAGTTGGATTTTGGGCCTCTTTTGTACATAGTGTATTTTAGCGGTTTTTTCCTGATATTTTATGTACATATTTTCTTAATTAATAAAATTAAAAAAAAAATAGATTAAGGTGTCTTTATTTATCTTTTATTTTTCCATTTTTTCTGGATTTTTATCTAGTTTTAAAAATGATAAAAAAAATTAGAAAACCCAAAAATCTAGGTATTCTATGTATATGGGATACCCCAAAAATTCACTTCATGCATTTGATCGATTTTGGTTTTGATGTCTTCATGAAAGTTGTAGATCTCATTAAGACGAGCAATTTTTATGAAGGAACTTTTTTGATCCGAGGTCATTTACTATTTTTTATCGATTTTACAAAGGTTTTATCTTTGGAATTTTCTGTTGCTGACACGTGGCCGCACCTAGTGCCGCCACGTGTCAGCCATTTTCGGCCTTGTTATATATTCATTTTATTTTAAAAAAATTTGACGCACGTGCGTCGCCGTGCGCCCCGCCTCCTCACGCCCCCTGTCGCCACGTGGCACCACAGGGACCGTCCGATCGCGCTCGATCGGAGGGCGCCTGTGCGTCGTCTACCTCTGCTCTCTTCCCAAATCGGGAACGCCGCCACCACGTATCTCTCCTCTGAGATCTCTGCCTCCCCGAATCCCTTGGGCGCCGCCCCTCCGCGAATCCCTCTCTGATCTGATTCTCCCGTCACGATCTCCAAATTAATCTCCACCCAAATCCATCCTTCTCGTAATCAATCTTCGCCACCCCTCAACTTTCCTCTTCCGGCCAAAGTCCTTGCCCTACTTAAGAACCATCGCCGCCCAGAGGATCCCCATCCACCGTTCAACCTTCAAGGACTCCTTCTGGTTGTGACAGCCAGCAAGCCCATCCTTTTAGCGTGATCCGGGGCCCAGAGCCTCGTCGCAGCTCAGCCACCCGTCACCGCTGCTCCGCTCCGGCATCCGCGCCGTCAAGCCATACCTTCTTCCCCAGGTAACTCTCTCTCTCTCTCTCTCTTTCTATCTCCGTCGAGCACGGCAACTACCGATCTCGCCATTCTTCACCGAACAACTCCACGCGACCTTCGTTGCTGCCATGATCCACCGCTTCACCGACGACCCATGACCGTGTGTCGGCTGTGCAAACCGCTACATCGACATCGCCTCCACCGGCCACCTTCGACAACAGCAGCACCTTCTTCATCGTGCTTCCACTCCGCACACTACGTCATCCGCCGATTGCACCTCGAAGGGGAGAACTCCGGTGGTGACAGCCCGGACTTCATCTCCTCGCGGCGAGATCCGAGGTCTGACACCTCGTTGCAGAAGCGGCGTGCCGTCGTTCATCCTCTACTTCAGCTCCGGCCAGCCGTCGAGCCACCGACTCTGCCAACAACTCCACGACCCCGCCACTCTCCACTGCATCACTTCATCTTCTCCAGGATATCAAGCTCTTCTCCGCCGTGCCTCGCCATTTGCCACCGACTCCGCCAACAACTCCATGAGTGGCGGTGCTCCTCCACCGAGCATCGACCCTCCCGTCCTTCGCTCCAGCCGTCGGGCGAGAGGCCCGCCTCCGCTCCTCCATCGCAGCGCCGGGCACACAGCCCGAGGCCCCAGCATGCGTGAGGCACGTGCGTGGGGAACGTCACCTGACATCAACCCCTGGGTCACGTGCTCCGCACGTGACCGCGGGGTTATTTGCAGGCAACCCCCTGAAACTCCTCGATTTTGCGCAAAGACCCCCGCCAGCCAGAGGCACGTGCCTAGCACGTGGCTGTATGGAAATTTTGTAGAGCCACCCCCAGGCTATTGGTAATTACAATTAGACCCCCAGTGCATTTTTCTATTTATTCTATTTATTTAATTACAGAAAGACCCCTGTGTTCCCCTTTATTTTCTGACTCTTCTTTACATATTTTTATTAATCCAAAAGTAGAATTTTGTTTGTCAATTAATTCTCTACATTTTGACATATTATGGGCATTTTTGTGATTGATGGTTAATTAATAATTAATTATTTTGTGGAAATTGGCATATTTTGCCCAGTCTGTGTTCTTAAATTTGCTATTGATTACCCGTTGCTCTAAAAATCCCCGAAAAATCATACATTGTAGAGTTAATTGTACTTAACATTGTGCTTAAAAAGATTTACATTTGCATGCATAATTTGCCTTGTAAAAATCATTTTGCATAATTCAGTGTTTAATTTTTAATAGGTATTAGATCTCATATTTTTGAAGTTTAGGATTTTTCCTAGATCAATCACCTAGTGATAGATCTTAGATAATTTTATCCCTTGAAAATAAGTAGGTTTAATATTTATTGTAATTAAATATTGAAATTCATTTTGTTTGCATTAAAAATTCATAAAAAAATTCATA
Source organism: Ottelia alismoides (assembly GCA_037367405.1). Classification (NCBI taxonomy): domain Eukaryota; kingdom Viridiplantae; phylum Streptophyta; class Magnoliopsida; order Alismatales; family Hydrocharitaceae; genus Ottelia; species Ottelia alismoides. Next base: position 31,490 of record JAZKJV010002392.1, on the reverse strand, counting down.
TTGCATCCAAAAATTCCAAAAAAATTATAGTGCACTCATTTCATCATATTTTACATTGTGGCCAAATTTTGTATTTTTCGGACATCGTTTGAATGTACTTGATATTTTAGTCCATAAAATAGGCCAAAATTGCATGTTACACCCTTTATTGCATTCCAAAAAAATACGCCTTGAAAACCATGCACGAATTTTGATAGACATAACTCTAGGTTGTTCCTTTGCCTCCTTGTGATCGACCTTGGGACTTTCCCAAGTAAAATAAACGTAAAACCACATTAATAAAATTTAAGAACATTTTTTGTGGTTATTTTCTTGACAGTTTCCGATTGCCGCCTACAACGAACGACAAATAAAAACAACTTTTTAGCCGCGAATTTCGGATTCGCCATGGAGCGTGAGACCCTCCTCACTCGACTGACTCTGTCAAACACCAATCCTTGAATTTTTTTATTAGAATGGCCATATGAATGTGATTCAACCCCAACTCTAGCAATACCTCGAAAATAAGGATATAAATAGGAATGCAAATATGATACATGGATAAATAAGCAGTGCAAGTTTTCTTTCATTATTCTATTATTTAATTATTAATTATATCCATGTTCATTATTAAATATCTAATATACTTTTTATATACTTGAAATGTTGCAAACCTAAAATACTTATAGCTTTTAAGTAAACTTGAATGTATATAATGTTTGTAAATTAATTCTCATTCATTTGTAAAATTTGGTTTTTATCAGTTGTGCTTGTTCAAACATCGGAGAGGGGTTCCCAATGCATGGTCTTGGAGGACCTGCAGTGTTCGATAAGTCAGATCCGGCAATCGCTCGGTTGTCTCAAAGTACTCGAAACGTCACCAATCGACTAAGACAACAATCAACCCACAATGTATGAATAATCAATACAAATGTGTGACACTGTGAGCCAAAAATTATTTTTATTTTAACTCTACAAAATATATTTATAATGATTAAGTGTAGAGTGTCAAACCACAGAGAGCTATGAGGATATGAGTATTATTTCTAAGAAATAAACAACAAATGTTTTTGTACCTATTGGGTTTTTTAGTTTTTGTGGGTTTTTAATGATATTTAATTTTTATGGATTTTTAACGTTTTATATTTTTATGTTTTTAATTTTATAGTTTTATTTTCTTTTTATATTTTTCTGATTTTTTATTTCCTTTTCTTTTTAAGTTATATAATGTGTGTGTATATATATATCTATATATAATATGTATGGTATAGATACTCTATATGATAAATATTATAAATATATAAAAAATTAGGAAATACAACTAAGTACATTCCTTTTTATTTTTATATGTTTAAGATATATTTAAGGTATTAATACTAATAATATTAATATTAATAAGTATATAAGTATATATAGGTTTATACAATCTATATATTGTTTTATGTTTATAAATATAACTATATATACTGAAAATTTATAAAATAAAATGTTTTTATGTCTGTATAATTTTTCTTTATTTTGAATTTTTTCTTATAATTTTTCTATTTTTAGGTATTTTTAATTGATTTAAAATGTGAAAACAGTGACTTATAATAATAGGTTAGATTGTTTTGAGTTTTAAAATAGAAGTAAAGTCCAAATTACTCAAAACTATTTTTGATGCATACTATATGATATAAAGAAAAATAAGAAATAAAAAACTATTTTTTGGATTTTATATAATTTTTGAATTTTTTATAGTGTTGGGAGGGTTTTTCAATTTTATGGTTTTTCTTTTATAATTTGTTGATTGATCTAGAGTTATATTATATAGTGATATATAATATCTGATTTTTTTGGAATTTTAGAAGTGTTTTTATATTTTTTTATATTGTTACGTCTAGATAGGGAAAAGAATAAACTTCTTTTTCTTTTTAATAAATAAGGAATTAATAAAATGACAAATAAAAATTATGACATGACTAAGCATCATTTAAAGCGCATCCAGTAATTTTTCCTTGATTTTACAAGCACATGAGATATTTTAAGAAAATAAAAATGTAACAAAACAAATAGAGGCCTAGCAGGGTGATAACGTACATTTTGCATGGGGTAAATAGTTGTCGGTGTAGAAACCGCTAAACAAAATTAGTGTTTATCAAATAAAAATCAACTCCGAGTAAGATGATCGGAGTTTCACTATTTATTTATCTAGATAAGTATGCATGAATCGAACAAAAGGAGACAGAAAGTCTCGCTCAAGATTCTCGAGTGAAAGAAATAATTTTTGTGATATTTGTTATCCTTCATTTCTTTTATTCTTTGATGATAAAAACACTGTATTTTTAGTTTGTATTACTTTTTTATTTTTATTTTTCAATTTTTATTTTATTTTTAAAACATTTTTTCAAAATATTATCTACAATATAGTATGTAAAATATAGTGAAATATAGGTGATACTATATAGTAGATAAAGTGACTCGAGCAGTGGGCTCGAGAAAAAAATGTAAAAAGAAAGCAAGAGGGATCAAAAATTGAAGATCCAAATCCAAAATAAAGTGCGATGAAAATTGTCGAAATTCGATACAAAATAAAATGAAGAAAAATCATACGATGGTAGAATACTGTCCAAGATAATTTCCACCCCTTCGCTGATGTACGACTATGATTAGAAGTTTGAATGAGATCTAGACCGTAGGTGTGTTGCCATGCGTCACCAGACTGCTCCTCAAGTTTAGGGATGAGCATTGGGTCGGCCCAGCCCAGCCCGAAGCCCGGCCCGCATAGCCCGGCCCGGCCCGAGCCCGAATTATTTATGGGCCGGGCTTGGGCCAAAGATGTAGGCCCATTTGATAATTGGGCCGGGCTTGGGCTTAGCCTGTCCCAACCCATTAGGCCCGATAGCCCAGCCCGTGTCGAAGCCCAAAATTAGGCCAGTTAGGCCCGATAGCCTAGCCCACATAGAACCCATATGTGTCTAGACTTTGATATCTCACTTTAATATATTCATCTGGATTTAATGAGGGAGTTGACGATGTTGACAGATTAATCCACTTGAGGTACATTTTCAACCTGTTTGTTTACCATTTTTTGCACATGTTTCTATAATATCTCTATGAAACTCTTTCCATTAGATATTGTAGAATCATAGATATGACCAAATCCATGCAAAATAGTAGGATAACTAAATAATAAAGACCTAAATAACTAATAAATACTTCATAATGAAGACTACAATCAAAATAACCAAATGAGGGTACGCCAAGTTTATGGGCCCACCAAGTCTTGACCCATAAAGTTTTGGCCGTTACAAGCCCAATTGACGATTGAGACATTATGGGCCGGCCCGTCCCAGGCCCGACCCATAATAATTAGGTCGGGCTTGGGCCTGGGCCTTCAAAAAAAAAAATTTAGTGGGCCTAGGCCCGGCCCAAAGCCCACAAACTTAAATGGGCCTGGGCCTGGGCCCTGTAGGGCCCGGCCCAGGCTCGGCCCATGCTCATACCTACTCAAGTTCGTCGGCATGTTCTTCCCCAAATTCTTGATGGCGAGCACTTGGTTTTCGTCGCTCTTCAATCTCCGACAGAACGTGACGGCTATAACTCCTCCAGCAGGGTCAGAAGGAGGTCTCCTACCTCCTCCGAGATCGCCTGCAACGGGTATGAGTCGAGGAAGATGGTGGATGGATGCTTTGGAGGATCACCTAGAGTTGGAACTCCCTGAAACAAAATCTGCTACTCGACTGCTTTGGTGAAAATGGCAATGCTCCAGGTGATAGAATGATGCTCCAAATACTATGCTACCTGCAAGAAGCAATTGACTTGCTCGATTCTTATGAGAATCGACCAAATGATTAAAGAAAGTGTAGGTCTTGAATAGTTTCCATGCAAAGGAATATCAGATGAAATTAGATACGATTTGATTGAAAGATGAATTTTGATGCCTAATAACGTAATTATATGATCTGATTGGGACACACAGATCGAGGTAATCAAATGGAATGGAGGAGTACTTGGGAGTAGGAAGGTGTAAGACCTTCCTGATCTTTTCTCGAAGGGCCAGTATACCCTGAGCTTGACAGCATGCGGCATGCCGATGCAAGGTGGTATGCACCTTGGAACCGCTTCGCCGAATGTCCACCTTCCACGCGGAGCTGCCCGAAGGTGCTGTCACCATCGGAGGTGGGCAGAGCGGTGTCAAGAAGAGGCAGGTCTGTCCAGTTAATTCTGATATAGGAAAAGTTAGTTGTAATGGGTGAAGTTTGGATCAATAAATAAGAAAGATGGGAGGGGTGTTATTAGATTAGATCCTAGGGCTAGCGAGTATGAGAGTTGTTAGGATGATAGGCTTGAGGGGTTATATCGATTTTAAAGTGGAAGATGGACGCATGAAAATTATGAGAAGGTTGGTCAGTTGCAACAGAAGATGCAACAGACTGTTCTTGGGGAAGATGAACCAAGTGTTGGCACGTGGCATCACTTGGGTGACTGGAATATAATTATTTTGTAAATTAAATAATAAACATTAAATGATGTTATTTAAATTAGGTACAAAAATTAAAAATGCAAATAATTAAAATATATTAATTTATGACATAGTTTATTTGTATAAATAATACATATTTAATGAATTATAAATATAAGATTAATAAATAGATATATAAAATACTTGATAAAATAGAATTTTGATTTTTAATATAATATTTTTATATTTTATTAATTGAAAGAATAATAATAAGATGTGTATGATTTTTTATAGATTTAAATATATTAATTGAGGTATATAAATAAATATAGATATAAGTTACATAGTTCACTTTTATTATAAATTAGAGTTTTTGATTTATTTAAAATATTAAATAGTGACAAAAAAATTTGAAATAATTTGTGGATAAAATACAAGATCAAGAAAATAATTAAAAATTATAAAATCACTAAAACTCTAAATAGTGTGTTCTAAATAAAATAAATAGCCTAGAAACCCCTTTGTCATTAGGTCCCAAAACCGACTTTATGCAAACGGACCCCGATTTTATTGAAATCACCTTCATTTATTAGAGAATATTATTATATGAACTTCAAAGATGAGTAGAGTGAAATTGGAGTTCGTTGAAGAAGTTATGATGTTTGGAAGTTGAGAAATTGGCAAATTGAAAGTTGGATTTCTTGGCATATATACAAGTTGGATTTTTTTAGGATTTTTATTTATTTTTATATATTTTTAGAAATAAATAAGAGAAGAGTTTGGTGAAAAATATGTATAAATGATTTAATTAAAAATAAATGAAGTTTTGGTAATTATTGGATAAATAATGAATAATGTATAAAGTGAGTAATTAGTTCCTTTTAATGTTTTCTTTCTTATCCCCCCTACTTGTTTGTTTGTTAACTAATCCATGTTGACCTGGTCTCGGGGGTTAGGTTATATAAATATATCTTTCAACTATATTTATATTTTACAATCATAGTATACATATATGCATATTTATAGACTGCCTTCTTTTTCTTTATTTTTATTCTTTTATTTATTTGCTTGATATTAATGGATAAAATGCATTTTTATTCATGGACATGCTTTTGATAAAAGATGAGATTTAATGCATATTTGCATGTATTTGTTAAGGATTTTAAGACAAAATGCAGAAAGAATGTTATAAATCATGGACTCATCAACCCCCTATACTTAAACTTTGCTAGTCCCTTAGCAAACACTTATTTGAAAAATAAGGGGAAAAGAAAGAAAGTTAGAATGAATTTCTTTTCCTAAACCAATTCATGAGAACAGATAAAGGACAGAGCTTGGTCGGGCCTAAAACAAGCATTTTGTCAGAGCCTTAACTGGAATGGAGAATTTAATCTCAACAGTTCTCAAGTTCCACAATTCCTTATTTAGGTTCACCACAACAACCAACTCAGATCCACTTATCCATATTGCAAACTCTATCAACATTGAATTCAATTTGTACTGTGTGTGAATTGTGTTCGCTCTTCCTGCATAAAGAAACGAAGAAACCATCCATCCCAATATCACACTCCCATTGGTTCCTCATCCAGCTACTCTTTCCTTGAGGAGGGGGTATTCCCTTCTAAGGTCAGGTCATGTTGTGTCCACAATCGAGTAGAGAGAGAATGTGAAAGAATGGGAAAAGAACTGGAGTGTGACCAGTGTAGTCACTTCCCTTGTGAAGCCCGACCAGTGTAGCTAAGTCTCCACTAAGATGTGTAGTCTTTTTTAGAAGCTTGGGCCATTGTGGTCATGTTTGGTATTTGGTGATTTGGTTCTTTTTTGTAGACTTTGTAATGTTGCTTGCACTGTATCAATCTTTTTGTGCCTCGAGGGATATAACATCTTTTCATTCCGTCTATTTTTTGAGGTCTTGGGAAAATTATTCCCACAAATACTTTCCTCATCTGAAGCATTATTTCAACCCCACAACCTTCATCTTTATATGTCCATGCCACTAGACAAGGATGAAAATGCACCACTAAAATGAACTGCCCATCGCCACCCCATGCAAGTTGAGCTAAGTGCAAAGTGCATGTGTCCAAAATTGGTTCACTAATGAAGAGTTAAATGGATGACACCAAGTGTTGTACTTAGGCAAGTTTAAGTTGACTTCCCAAACATGGTCTCATGGAACCCAAAGATTTAAGTCAAAGACCAGAAGAGTCTAAATTCCAGTTCCTAACTAGGATCCTTACAATTAAAGTTAAAGGCCATAATCAAGCTCCATCCTTTAGACTATTCCCAATATTTAGTTTGAGAAATCAAATTTATTCTGAAAAATGCTAATGCTAATGCAAATACAACCATTGTTTCGTGAAGTGCCTTTTTTTAATTTTACTCATTTTTATGGATTTTAAAGCTTTTGTATCTTTTTATGAAATTTAGGACTTTGTATTTTTATGGATTTTTCAATTTTTACAAACAATCATATTTACAAGAATTTTACAAGATAGATTACTAATATTTTATTAGCATTAAATAACTAATGTCTTTTACAACTTTTGTATAAAAAGATTAAATCGTTTTTACATATATTTTAATAAACATGATTTTAAATAAGTATTATGCATATTAAATATATATTTAAATACATACTTTTAATTAAGGATTTTAAATAAGAATTTCACAAATACTTTACTTATTTATAAAGATTTTATAAATAATAAATAAGTGGATTTTAAATAAATTAACCCTTACCCACTTTTTATGGACTTTATTGAAATAGAAAATACATAAAAGTACGAGTTATGTACAAAAGTATATATACAATATATACGCACCCCCTATACTTAGCTTGTGATATGTCCTCATAGCATGAAAAGGGACAAAGGATGACATAACCCGTGCTAAGTAAAAGTGGGTGAAAAAGAATAGAAGTCAGTCGACCCCCCTATACTTACAATCTGGTCATCATAAGTATAACGGAAGACAAAAATGATGTGACTGAGGAAAAGGAATACAAAAATAAATGAATGAAAAAGAAGAAGAAGAAAGAGAGATGAAATCAACAAAATCACTCGGCCCCCATACTTAGGATCAAGCATCTTAAGTATAGAAAAGAATGTGGCCAAAAATTAGGAATCAATGATTAGTGTACAAGAAAGGAAAACAAAAGAAAAGTAAAAAGAAAAAAAATCTAAAACAAGAATCATTGAGCAATAGATCCCTCCTATACTTAGGATCTAACATCCTAAGTATATAAGATGAGAAAAAATGGGGACGATTGGGGACTACGAAGAATATACAAGTGGTATGCTCTAGAAAACTGAAAGGCCCACAGGTCTCTGTACATGACGAAATGAAGTGGAAGAGTAGTCATGCATCATGTACAAAGTATTTCACCTCAGCCTGGGTCTTACAGAATCATCAACTCTGCAAGTGTGTGCTTATCCCTGGCTGACTGAGTAGAGCTTCATTTGTAAGTGAACGATGTATGTGGCATAGGTCTCTCTACTGAAATATATGTCTCTGGATTCAAACTACATAAGGTATCTATATGTGTATCCATCACACCATCCGACTCTGTACACTGAATAGAATGTATGTTTTGTGAAATGTAATCAACTGATTCTCGCGCTGGAATATGTGTACTCTCAATCTACGGTACTGAGATGTTTGGTATAACTAACTGCTCATCTGTTTCTGATAATCTCTGTGTCTGTATGTGAACAGTCGTATGAAGAATTGGGTACCATGTGGTTTACCCCATCTTCGTGTAGGATATTGTGGGTATCAAAATAAACGCTCTCGATATCAAGGGACTGCGTCTCGTCTATGTGTTGACAATCATATGCAAGGTTGGTGTCCTTCGAAGTAAATGACAATACTAATCGAGGACTGCTACATTCTCTCGCCATCTCAACATGTATCTCTCTACTGTCTGTATGGAATGATACTCTCCCAGCATCATAATCAAAGAGTGCTCTTGCTCTCTGCAAGAAAGGTCTCCTGAGAATGATCGGATCAAGGTGTAACTGTGTAGCGCACATCATGTCTAGGACTGTAAATTCCACTAGAAACTGCAAGTCCTGAATGGTCACAATAATGTTCCTCAACATGCCTCTAGGTCTCTTCACAGATCGATCTGCAAACTGAAGTATCACTCGTAATTTGTAAAGAGGACCTAGCTTGAGCTTATCAAACAAGGAAGATGAAAGCAAATTAATTGAGGAACCATTATCTAAGAGAGTATGATCGAATGTGGCATATGAAGTCTCACATCTAACATAGTGAGCTCCTGCATCTCTCTTTTTCTTGGGTACCTTATTCTGAATAGCACATGAAGTCACTTGGTTAATACATGCTTCTCAACTCATGATTTCCTTTTCCTATGTGTAGTGTATTTGTCCCTCAACCGATTCTTGAGCATAGGAAAGTGATCCAAAGCATCATGTAATGGAATATTCAAGAATATATGATCTTTCAATAGTCTTTCTGTTTCAGGAGTGATAACATTCTTTTTGGAATTTTTCTTTCCTTTTCCATACAAAGCATCGAGAAAAGGAACAATATCAAGAATGACAAAAATTTCCTTTTTATTCACATCAAAAGTGGAATCAACATGTACATCGAGAGTCTTAAAAGCATGTACAAAACTCTCTAAAATGGGAGAAGAAAAACATGTATCAGGAGTGTCTGCATGGTCTAGCGTTGTATCATCATCTGACTCGCATGCGTCCATGTCTATTGTGCCTACATCACTCCCCAGAATGTCATCATGGTGGACATCATGTTGGTCCTCATCGTGGTGGTCCTCCTCCTCAGCTTCAAAATGTGTATCATCATGGATAGTCTCTCGCTCCTCATCATGTGCCCTCTCCTCCTCTCAATCAGGTGCTCGTAGGTGTCTATCGCTCCTGTGATGAACAAAGTTAGATAAAAAATCAGGAAAGTATCTATACCTATGATGGTGTCTACCCGATCCGTGTGTCGCCTCTTATTGTTCGGATTCATCTGAGGCTGTGCTGGGAGAGTGGTCTTGGGCACGATCAACTCATACAGACGATGGTTGACCTGCTCCATCTCTGTCCTATGTGTACTCTAGAGTGTGTCAATGATATCCATGATCTGGTTCAATGTTAGGGACTGTGAAGATATCTCTGACACAGTGTATTGTCCATGGCTATCTACTCTCTCGTGCCTAGGAGTGTGTTGCTGTAGTGTGTAAGGTTGAGGAGACCTATGTGGAGTAAAAGAAGATTGTTGTTGCTGCGGGTGTTGATAGGCATGTGTATGTGTAGTAGGACATTGATAAGAATGTGGTCTTTGATATGCGTGCTGGTGAGACTGCTGCTGCGTGTAAGGCGACTGACGATGCTGGAAATGTGGATAGGAACGTCCACGCTGCGGATGACTATGTTGTTGCTGCTGCTATTGGTGTACGCTCTGAGGAGTAAATTATGATGGTGTCTAAACAGGAGTGTACCATATCCCGTTGATCTCAAGAGTATAATGAGAATCATCATCTCTAGGTCTAGTGATCGGACTCATATTGGCATTGGACGGATCCTCATGGTAATATGAATGTGGAGGCTCGGTAGGTTGTTCCAGCTCGCTCTAAATGTATTGAATCTGATGGGTGGGAGGAGCAGGTAAATATCTCTGTATAGTCTAGGAAGTGGAAGAAGGACAGGATTGTTAGTACTGAAGCTACAGCTCGGTCACCTTCTTTTTCAAATCACTCAACTGCTGAGGAAGTTATGGGAGTTTCTCCAACTCTCACAGTGGCTATAATTCTTAGACTTGCTTCTGAATCATGCCGACTAATGTCAGCTTCTCACTAATGACATCCATGTTGGATCGTGAATCAGACTCTGAAATTAGTGCCACCTTATGATGCTCTCTATGGTGTGGTGGTTGTGGTCCTTTCTAGAATGCCCGAGTGGAGTCAACTACACATGAATTCTTTGCCATACCCTCATAAAAGTACCAAATTGACTCAGCATCCCTATTCATGCGACGCATGCGACGTTCACTAGGCCCTGAACATCCGTCCGGAGTCCTCCAAAATAGTTCTGTATAAGCACCATTAATGGAATCTCATGATGAGGGCATATCTTAGTCAAATCCTTGAATCTATCCCATGCCTCATGGAATGACTCATGTGGAAGTTGTGAAAAGTTGGAGATCTGACTCCTCATCATAATAGTCCACCCTGTAGGAAAATATTTATGCAGGAATGTGGACTTCAGATCGTCCCATGTAGAAATATTCCTCCCCAAGTGACTCAACCAGTAAAGCGCTTTATCTGCTAAGGCGAAGGAGAAGGCCTTGAGGCGTACAACCTCCTACCTAACTCCTGGATAACTAGTCCTACCACATATCATCTCAAACCATTGTAGAAAGGTAAACGGCTCATTTGAAGTGTTCTAATAGAACTTGGGAAGAAGTGAAATGAAGGATGATCTAAGCTCGTATGACCCTTGATTCTGTGGTAACCGAATCTAATGGTGTAGCGTCCTCTCTCCCAGGACATATCATCTCATAATGTCGCAGAAACCACGGAAGGTGGTGGTGGGTTCCCGGCTCCTGCTCTCAGCACAGTGATCTCATCTCTAAGCTCATCCTGGAATCTACATTATTCTCTGATCTTAGAATCCCCTCAGTAATATCCGAAGCTGGATCATATCTCTCATCAGTACATCTCTCATCATCATATGGTCTCTCTTCAACAACTCTATCCTGGACTGGTGCCTTCCCTCTAGCCATGATCCTTGAATCCTCTAGGAAGGAAAAGGTCTCATAAGAACTTAGTGAAAAACATGCATGAGAAATAATCGAAAAATTGAGGCATGGGTCTGCCTCAACTGAAGGGCTGGGAGGTGAGGGAGTCCGGGTTTGACTCACCTCGTGACTAAGTGGGACCGACTTGGGAAGAGGGTCATTCCGAGTATGTGAAGACATACGATAGACGGTAGAAGGTTGAAAGCTCACAGAGTCCGAGCATAAAATCCATCTAGTCATCATCTCCGATGTTAAAAGAAGTACGTGAGAGAATACGATAATCAAGTTAAGAACACGAGTGTGAAGGCATATACGACGAGGAATAACGCATACCTTGCATACAAACATAATGCAAACCCCAGATTCACCAACTTTACATGGTGGGGACTTGATGAATCTATGATTCATCGCTCTAATTAGTAGAAAATAGAGCTCCATCCTCATAATTTAGGTTCATTTTCATGTTAACTTCATAAAATTAACTTTCATGCATTTATAATTAATCTGCATAAATTAGCATTCATGTCTGTGCTCATAATCATCTATGCATTTTCACCTAACTTCTTGCATTTTTAATAAATTCATGCTAACTCCAATTGACTTGAAACTAACTCCATTGTGTACATATAACTAACCTTAATCCATTAAAACCCCTAAAAAATGCTAACTTGTACATAAGAAAAATAAGCCCAAACCCTAATTTCAGGACATACAGACTAAACCGTTGATATCTCTCTCCTACAGCGTCCAAATAAATCCTACTCACTTTTGAACTAATGCACATTCATTTATCTTCAAAACAAGTTCAAAAGAATCATAGCTCATTTATGAAGATTGGGTTTTGGGACCTAACTGCGCATTAGTTACTGATTTTGACCTATCATTTCATGTGCATATTTCACTCATTTTAATTATTTTCTTTTTCATTTATTTATTTTATTCATGGTTTTAATAAAATACATAAAAATTAAAATAAAAAACACTAAAAATGACATGTTCTGACTTGAGCTTTCTAACCTAATCCACTTGTGCATAATTAACCTCCCTAATTTTTCTTACCTATTTGAAACCCATAAAGTTCCAAAAAAAATTACATTTGAGTCCATTGCATTATTTTATAGCATGTTTGATTTTTGCACGCATTTTTTAATCATTAAAAAATCAAATAAAAATTTCAAAGCCAAAAATTGGCATTTTATATACATAAAAAAACATATCTTGCATTCAACATTTCGTTTGCATTAGAGTCCTTCAAGTATATTATAGATCACAATTAGATGCAAATTTTCATTTTGGTCGTTTTCCATTCGGGTTCATCTTCAATCTATTCTTTATTTATTTGTGCATTTGTTCGCATTGGTCAAAGACAAGCGCCATTTGGCATCACACCACCGGACTACTTGGTCCCGGTCACTCTCCCTCATAGCTCCTTGATGATGAGCCGGCTGACTAGGGTTAAGTAATGAAATTAAGAAATTAATAGTGTCGTTGTCATCCCAGAAATCCGTCTGGAAATCGAGAAAATTATTCAACCATAAAACGAATCAAGCAAGTAAAGAAAGTAGTCTAAGTTATTATTTATTAACATAATATAGCTCCGAGGGTCGAGCACAAGGAGGTAATTTTTATTTAAACGAGGGCGATTCAGTTAATTTCAATGAGAAATCAAAGAAATGAAAGAGGAGGAAAATCAAAGCAAACTACTCTTGGATTTTTGTGAATTTTTGTCTTTTTAATTTTTTTAGGTTTTAAATTTTTATTTTCAGATTTTGAGTTTTTTGATGATTTTGATTTTGCAAATTTTTATATTTTTAACTTTTCAAATAAAGCAAATAAAATAAAATGAATAAAGGAACATAACACTCTTTTTAGATTTTTCAAATATGGTAAAAATAACCATAAAAATAAAGTAAAATATTTTGTGTTTTGTATAATTTTATAACATTTTTAAATTTTCAGGGATTTTTAGAATTTTTTGGGATTTTCAAAATGATTAAAAACAATGAATAAAGCAAACAACGCACAACCAAGAGTATTTTTCAAATTTAAAATAGAAAATAGGTTCAAAACTCCTAGATGTTAATTTTATCAAAAAATATAAGTGAATATCTACAAATAGAGACAAAGAACACAATTTTTTGGGTTTTCAAAGATTTTATATGATTTTTATTGCGTTTTTAGGATTTTTCAAATTTTTAGAGTTTTATAAAAATATGAAGGTGAAAATTGACCTAATCTATTTTTTAAAGAATTTTTAAAGGTATATACATTTTTTTATGGATTTTCTAAAGCAAACAAGGAATTTTGAATTGATTTTTGTATTCTTAATAATAGTAAATAAAAGAAAAACAATCAATAAAAATTACCACAAACAAAAGTCACTAACATGAGGTACTAGGAATTTTTAGGGATTTTTCAGACTTAAATTGATATTTATTGCAGAAAATAGAAGAACATAAAAATAATCTTGAATTGAAAGACCAAAATGCAATTATTTTAGTTTCTAGGACACACAATAAAACTATAGGGGCCTACAACACAAAAAGTCCAACAAAAACATGCAAAGCACGTGATCAGCGCTCATAGGGGCATAAATGTAATTTCCCAAAAGTTACTTCGATTTCATTAAAACATGAAAGTTTAGGATGAGACAAGCAAATAACCTATAAAATCACGTGTATAAGGACATGAATGCGGTTCAGAATGAATAAAGTGCAAATATGGAAAACACGAGGTCCTTACTGCAAATGTTTATATCTAATTTTTAAATTTATTCGACTAAAAAGAAAATTATGGAAATAATATGGTAAAAAGTGAAATATACCCAAGCAGGCACGTGGGGTGCGTGATGACTCTGATGTATGGCTCTGATCAACGCTGAAAATAATCAGATGAAAAGGCGATGACATGCTTCGTGGATCTGATCAGGCGCAGTTACAGATCGAATGACTTGGAAGGCAGGTGCTGAGGTGCATCTATGATCAACCCTATATTCAATCTGAGCACCAAGATTTGGGCACCGATGGATGACTCATATCGAATCCGGGGCGTTGGTCTCCATCTGACGGCTGGAGATGGGTCTAGAAGAACGGATATGAAGGTCTCGTCGATTGAACTTCAATAGAAAATTTCTCATGCTGCCCTGGTCTGATCGCCTAGTTGAGAGGTCTAGCACGTTGCTGGAAGCAGTTTGCGTCGAATGGGGCCCTCCGATGGCCCATCAAGCATCTCTATGAAGGTCTAAAGTGTGTTGTACCAGGAGCTAATCAGCTGGGTCAGTCGAGGGTCGAGATGGTTCTCCCGTGCATGCTTGAACCTACAAGGGGATGCGGGGCTCGGAGGCGAAACTCTGACAAGAGTTATTTTGCATAAACAACAAGAGAAGCAGTGGGGGAATGGATTGAACCTTTGGCGTAGATGAGGGAAGGAGGTCGAGCCCTAAAATAGATCCTATGATAGATCCTAGGGATGATCAAGTTGCGCTAGGAGGTGGGCAATGATGCGGTGAGCGTATTGATGCAGATAAGTGGATGTGATGATGTAATGATCAAATAAAACAACAAAAAAAGGAATGAAAGGTACCTGATGATCTCGGATTGGACGACAGAGAACAGGGAAATGAACAACGAGGTCGTGGCCTCGACCCAGCTATGGGAGGCTGAGGAGGCTGAATGGGGCGGAGAGCTCCGAACACCTACGAGCGTTGACTCAATCAACCATCAAATCAACTTCCAAAGAGCTCCAGGGGATCCTGTAACTATCCTTGGGTTTCTTGGTGGATCAAAAAGTGGCGAGGAGCGAGCTACCTGCATGGCGGAGCGAATGAGAATATTTATAGGGCCCTAGCTGTCTGGAAGGATCAGAAGTTTTCATACGAACCGAGGGGGATTCAGACCATCCTAGGTATCCGTCAAGGTCATGGATCTTCAAGGATCACAAGGGTCCGTAATCTGATGTGAATAACTATAGGACTCGGGCTGGAGAACTAGGAGAAATTGGGTATGACAAGGCCCAATCGGGTCTGGATTTGGGGAAGGAAGAGGTAGACCCAAGTCAACAGACCTGGGTTGACCAATAACAAAAAGAAATTCTGAAAATAAAAGAAAAATAAATTAAAATGGTAAATGGCCTTAAAATAAAAAATGGCCAAAATGAGTGGTAGTTATTTTACAAACTATTTTTTTGTGATTATTAATAAATTTAATAATATATATTATGGTATATACAGTATATATCAATATGTACATGTATAGTATATCTATATACAATATTTACATATTTTTATTTTATTTTTTTTATAAAAATACATTATATTTTACATTTCATTTATTTACAAAATAATTTAAAAAGTATACGTATATTTTTATTAGATTTTTACAAGTTAAATGTAGGGGTTAATGAATTAGTACTATGTACAATATATACACTTGGTTCGTTTGCACAATGAAGAGTTGATATTATTTTTATTTTATTCTATAATTTGTAAATTTTATTTTAATTTTATAAAATTACTCAGATTATTTACACGAGTTTAAAATACAATATATATAATTTATACACAAAATAAATAAGTAAATACATAAATACATGTGTAGGTAGTGTACAATGATGAATCCACATTTCATCATCTTTATTCTATCATTTTGGCCTCAAAAACCCTAGTAAATGCATGAAAATACCCTTAATTCCTGCATTTTAGCATTCATGAATGTACGTATAAAAACTGTACAAATACAGGTTTTAAAGCCAAAATAAAAGAATAAAGAAAAGAAAAAGAATAAAATATTGTAAATATTTTATGACCCGAAACCCCGAGACCTAGCCATCTCGATGAATAGGTCGACAAGGAATAAAGTAGGGGGAGATAAGGGTCAGAATCCAAATACAAATTCCTTTTATTTAATTCATTCTTTATTTATTTTGGAGCCTATTTTTAGTTCCACTTTTCATACTTCAAATAAAGAAACTTTGTACATGAAAGTTGTAGATAAATAAATAAGGAAAAAGACAAAATTGAGTTCATACAAAAACAATGCACAGACAAAAAGTTATGATCTGAATAAAATTCCAGAATCCCAACTTCCCAGACCTGTATCTCTCAAATAAGAATTCGAACGTATCAAATCACCTTTAATTGTATATAATTTTCAATAAGCTATTTAATGAAGGCGGTTTCTTATTTTGCGGAGCTACGGTTTGAAAGTTAGGTTTTGGACCCTTATTGTATACTTGTACAGATTAAAATATTCATTTTATTTATTGCTCATTATTTTTATAATTTTATATTTTAATAATTTGGTAAGTTTTATTTATAATATATGTGTGTATTAAAATAGGAATAAAAACACAAAGAAAACACAATAATAAAATACTTATATAAAATACATAGGTATAATACCTATAAATATACATATACAGAATATACTCTATTTATTAATTGTATAAAACACTTCAGAAAAATAAAACAAAAATATATTTAAGTATATAAAAATAAGTTATCAATATATGAAATAACAAATAAAAGAAATAAAATTAAATATACAAACTAAAAAATAAAATATTAGAATATATAGATATGTATACCTATATAACCCTTAAGAGGGAACTTGTAATTTTAAATCTCAAAAAAATAAAAAAAATAAAAATCATAATAAAATACTTTATAAAATAATAAATATTTTTATTTAATAACCTAAAATTAATAAAATCATTTAATATTTTTAAATGATTTTTTTAAAAAAAATTCAGGATTTTTCCTGGTTGGTCCATGTGGACTAACCAGGAGGGCCGGAGAGTTGACCGCGGGTCAACTTTCTGACCTGCATCGTGATAGTTGTCAGAACTGAATTTTCTCCCTGATCCTCCCATTTTTGGGGCTCGACCCTTTCATTATCTCACGTAACTTTCTTCTTGACTTTTGTTCCTCGAGTGTTGGTCTTACACGCCCAAGCTTCTCCTTGGGCTGTGGACCAGCGATCCTCCCGATCTCCCTCGACCTTTGGAGCGCTAGAGCCATTTCGTTAACCCCTTCATATAGACTCCCGACCTTCACATTTGAATTTGAACCCCTTTGGACCACCATTCTCTCCCCCTTTCATGCTCTACTATGAGAAGGAGGTGACAACTCCATCTTCATCTTATTAGGTGGGTCGAGGAAGCGTCGAGGCGGTCTCTGATTAATACTCATTCATCATCTTTATTCTTTTATTTTAGCTAAATATCTTGGCAAAACATCATGTATATAGTTGTAAATATAATAAATTATCAATAAGCATGCATTTGTTAATAATTAATAATTAGCATGTATTTGTGCAAAAATAAAAGAATAAAGAATAAAAGAAAAAGAAGGAAATATTTAGAATAAATATTGAGTGATCTGAACCCAAGAGAGGGTCCAAGATGGACCTGATCGCCAAATAAAATAAGTAGAGAGAGATAGGGCCACTCTACCATGTACATATTCCTTTCCTTATATATTTTATTTTCACAAAAATAAAAATAAAAATGTGTTTATATTCCCTTGTATATATTTCTAAAAATAAAACAAAAATTAGAAAAATAAAATAAAATGAAATAAAATAAATTCTCTCTCACCTTATACATAATACATGTATATATGTACTATATCCCTATTTATTTCACATTTGTAAATTACTAATAAAAATAAAATAAAATTATTTTATACTCAAAATAATATGTTGTAAATAAATAAAATATAAAATTAGAGTATTTGTACAAAAAAAGAAAATAAAAATAAATGTACAAAATACATAGGTAAATTGTACCTGTATATAATATAATATACTGTATATAGGATTAATTATTTTTCATAAAAATAATAAAAATCACAAAAAATAGTTCAAAAAATAATAAATAATTTTCATTTTGAACATTTTTTAAAATAAAATCATTTCTATTTTTAATTTATTTTACAAATATTTTTGACCTAGCTAATTTCTGATTGGTCCATGAGGAATGTTGACCCTGGTCAACATCCCCTCCCAAACGCTCCTGCGCCTGGATCTGAGTCGCGCCCGGTTTTCTCCCATTTCTCCCATTTCTCCCACTCGGATCTTGCCAACTCTTGCCCCGATTTCACTGCCCGCTTCTTCCCAGTGGATCAGCGATCCTCACGGACCCCTAGGGAGTTGCGGATCCTCCTCGGATTGCACGCATGCCCCGATTCTCTCCAGCCACCTGGGACGCCCAATAAGTTCTTCATTCGATTCCCCAGACCTCCAGCTCGCGCCGTACATTTCCCTTCTACCCTAGAACCTTTCCCCTTGGTGACAGCAATCGGTTTGGGCCTTTGGTGGTCGGAGAAGGTTGCTGCCGCCGACGCTCGAGCTTCGTGGCCAGAGTTCCGTCGCGACGAACCTCCTTCGCCTTCCGCATCGAGGTCTAGGCGAAGACCCCCTTCAACATCATCCCCTGGAGCTTAGTATCCATTTAGGACCATCAGGTACACCTCGCATAGTCCTTAGCTCCGAATCTTTCATTTGCCATCTTCCGCTGCTCCGCTAGCTTCGACCTGCCAGTCGGAGCCTCATCAGCCACCCTTATCCGCTTCGATCGACACCCCATCTCACCATCACCCTTCGTGCGCAACCTGATTATCCGAACCTTGGCTCTCCGAGCCAGGATTAGGATTTAGGTTCTCTCCATCGCTCGTCGGGAACCCCCACCTCCATTCATCGTCGCTTCTCTTTACTTTTAGTCAAATAACCCTGACCGGAGTACTCCTCTGAGTCCGAGCTTTACCCCGTAGGTCTTCACGCACGTGGATTCACCCCAGATCGCCTTCGCCCTGCTTCACCGGAGCTTGCCCAGGTCCCATCCTCCTTCCCGGAGATTTGACCGTCGGCGGGGTCATCGGTCTCGTCCACCTGACGCGGAGGAGCCACACGAGTCTGTTGTCGTCGTCCGATCGTTCATTGGAGCAGCCGATCTCCCTCGGTGCTCTGGTGAACTTCTTCCAGGCGGAGTTCTTCCAGATCCTCTCGTCACCGTTGGATTACGCCCCTCCGCCAGATTGCATCACAGCCGTCCCGAGCCCCCACCTGTCAGGCCGTTAGATCTGACATCTAACGGTCTCCGTACGCCCACATTCGCACCCTACTGACGACCGTTGGATTCGCCAGCTGTACGCGCCAGAGCCGCACGACATCATCATGTCAGAGCACGCCACCTATCACCCCACGCACGACGCACGAGCGGCTTGGATAACTTACTCCGCTACCCCTGCAGCTATTTCCTTTTATTATTTTGTTTGTAAAATAAAAAGTACACAGTAGGGTTATTTGCATATATGCCCCTGCAGTTTTTAGTATTGATAGTTCAGTCCTTCTTGTGTGGACCCATGTGCATCGTCACGTGTTATTAGGGTTATTTGCAGTATCTAGTCTAGACTTATTAGCTGTTATTGAATGAAAGATTAGTTTTGACTATTTACAAATATACCCCTGTGCGTATGGTTTTCTAGCATGTGCGTGAATTTGTGTGAATTGCAGTTAGGACCCTAGGATTTTTATTTGTGTTATTATTTGGTCTTGGAATATGTTTTTATTGCTGATAGGTCCCTGTGTGCTATGCCTTTGATTTTTGTTTTAATAAATAGCAAATTTGGTCCAAAAATCGTGAGATTTTGATACATGGCTCCTGTCATGGTGTAGAAATTTCCATGAATTTTTGGTTGTATTTTATTTCCATTTAGTATTTTTTAAAATTCAAAAACCCTAAAAGTTGCTGCTGTTTGCCTTTGAAAATCCACTAAAAATATTAAAATCCCTTTAAAAATTCTAAAAAAATTAATGATTGCTTGTTTTGATTTGTTGCTTCTATCCAATTTTTATCGCATTTGCAATTATAAAAAACCATAAAAATTGAAAAACATTAAAAACCTTAGAAAAATTGTTAAAAATTCATAACAATTAAAAAAAATGCATTTTAAGTTTATGTAGTTAGATTTTTATTTTTATTTTATCATAAAATTGCTGCTCGAATTTTATAGGCATTTTAAGCATTTTTAAATTACCTTTTCAGGATGTACACTACCTTTTATTTTTGGCTTTATTTCATTTTTAGAAAACTAACTAAAATTCAGAAAAATCCAAGAAAAATACTAAAACATTTGAATATTTTAAAAATCCAAAAATATTTTTATTTAAATTTTCTGATCATTTTTGATACCATAAATAATTGTTTTGTGTGCATTTTTGATTTCTTTTACATCTTTTCTTAATTTTAAAAATTAAAAAAAATTTGAAAAACCAAAAATCCACCAAATCATTTTATTTCTTTATATTATTTGGATCCCGAACTATTCCTTAGCCCACGCATACCGTGCTCCTTGAGTTTGACCCTGGTAGCTATACCAGGTAAAATAATATTGCGAGACCGCTATTTGTTTGCTCGATTGATATATCTCTATTTTTGGTGGTCTTATTATTCTTGATTGATTCCGATCCGAGTGGTTGAGGTCACAATGACCAGTGACACATTTTACCCTTAGTCGCTCGGGATTCTCGGACTCATCAGTCTCCACCACCTCCGGCAAAGCCTTGCCGTTGAGGTCCTTCCTCAGGCGAGTTCAACTTCGAGGTTTCTTATTTCCTCTATTTTTCTTTGCATTTCTCATTCCCCGTAGCCGTAGGATCAAAATCCCATCATTCTTTTCGTGTCTCATCCGATCGATAACCAAATTGCCACCCCTCGCCGGAGCTCGCTCCGGTCCACTTCGTCGTTATACGCCTTCATTCCCCCGCTAGAGGGTCATAGCAGTTTGCCCGCGACCCTCTTAACCTTTTTGTGCAGGTTTCGGAGCATACCGTGCGCCTGGAGCAATTTTGGGAGCTTGCCGGAGGTACCTGGAGGTACCTCGCTCCTCCACCTTCGCCGGCACGCTCTGGTGGCAACCGTCGCATTTTGAGATCTCCAGTTGATTCAGGGACCCTACATGAGCGATCTGGGCTATTTTGTAGCTTCATAGCACGTCGGAAGAGGCAGGGGTCGCCGAGAGAAGTTCGCTGCGGTGGGGCTTCGCCGGTGTTCTTCCTCCGCTGCTCTCTACCGTTGACCCTCCCTTGTTCTTTGTGGATTACATCAGCCATCCGATGCACCGTCGCTTCAGCCGTTGATCTCAGCCCTGGCATTTAATCTTCACCATCCAGATGAAGGGGTATCAGAGCTTCAGATTGCAACACGTGTATTAGTGGACTATCAGCCCCGTTGGATCGAGCATAGGTATGGGTAATTTGCGTTCGAGTCCCCACCAATTTTGTCTTTAATATTCAAACCTTGATCTTTCATCTGCAGCTGATTATTTTTGTAATATTTACTTTTAACCCCTTGGGGTTTGTATTATTGCAGAAGGGTCCTCAGCCACATCACCTCACGTGACTCACACACGTGAGGTGTGTGGTCATTTTGCAAGGACCCCCTGTTGGTCTGCGTATTACGTTTTGGCCCCGAAACAATTTTATACAGTTATAAAAGTTTGGTAAAATTGCATCTGGGCTTCCAGGTTTTTTGAAAATTACATTAAGGTCCCTGTCCGTTACGTGTCAGCCACATGCGGGGTAGGTCATTTACAGAATTAATCCCTGGGCTTTTCCGTATTTGTGATTGGTCTTGGATTATTTTAAATTCCCTTATAATTTTGTGGACAAATTGCACTTTGGCACCTGTTGTTCTGGTTAATTACGAAATATCCCTACCAGGCTGAATTTTCTTTTTATTCTCTTATTTATTCATGCATCTATAAAATCCTAAAAAAATCTCTAAAAATTAGCATAGCTTCCTGTTGCATTGTGCTTTTACATCATGCTTTTATTTTTCATTTTTGTTGCATTTTAATATTTATAAAAATTCAAAAAATGCTTTTTTTATCTCTGTGCGCATTAAAAATTATAAAAACTGTTTGGAAAATCCCCCAAAATATGTTCTATGTATTTTAGTGTCTTTTAACTTCTATCCAAAAATCATAAAAAATACAAAAGAAAACCCTAAAAAATAGCAAAACCCCTAAAATCTTTATAAAAATATTAAAAAATTCCTAAAAATCCCTAAAAATTCTAATTTTCTGACCCCTAATTTTTCTCTGTTTTTAGTACCTTTATTTTAAAATTAATTTGGAGGATTTTGGCTTCTGTTTTGATATTTTATTTCTCCATTTTAGTTTCAGCCTTTTGTGTTGTTCACGTTTTCAGTATTTTTGACTTTAAAAATACCAAAAAATTAGAAAAAAATATAGAAAAATCATAAAAACATTATAAAATTCTTAAAAGTACGAAAAAATTTTATTTTCTGAATTTTGTTTATTTTTACATATTTTTATAAATACCTTATCTCTCTCTTTTTCTTTATTTGATATATTATTTTATTTTTATAAATTAAAAGAAAAGAAAATATAAAAATATAAAATATAAAAAGAAAATACAAAACTAGAAAATCAAAAAATCAAAAATATAAAATATAAAAATTAAAAATAAAATATAAAAACATAAAATTTAAAACCTACAAAAAATAGCACTTGTATAGACAAATACATCACACTCACTCTTGTGCATTGATTTCTCCCGATTTAATCCTGCTTGTTCCCTATGTTCGACCTCTACATACTTTCTTCTATACACATCTTTTTATGTAGAGTTATAATAAATTTTAACTCCACATTTTGATTGCTTGATATTATTTGTGGGGTTAAGTGTTGACTGATGTTCGGATTTTTTGCGGGTCGCCACATCGACTTTGTCTCCGCTTTGTGTGAGACGTATTTAGACCCGTGGAAAATCCGCTTCATCAAATGGCACCGTTTCCGGGGAGCAAAGTATTGATCGGATTTCTTTGAGATTGATTGTGATATTATTTGCCTACATTTTTGTTTCATTTATTTCCTTTGTTTTGATCTATATTGTTTTGAGTTGTCTAACCCCTTCTCTTTGTTGAATTTGTGTGAGGTACCGCAGATCGAGGGAGGCGCTCTACTCTAGGCACCTGCGCACCCACGAGAAGCGCCTTCGGCTTGCCACTCTTGTACCAAGGAAGACTTAGAGAGATTTTGCAGACTTAGCTCTAGTTTTTATTTGCTATAATTATTTTTGTAATTTGAAGTGAGAGAGTAATTCTTAATTGTAATAATTTAGACTCCAGGACACTTCGACACTTCACGAGGTCCATGCCCGAGGGATTGTTCCCTTGGGGGCCTTGTCGGTTTTTACGATTTTCTCGCCGGTTTTGTTTTCTTCGGCTTTTCTTTTATTTTGATTCACGAGGATTTAGCCCATAGATTTAGGAATTTTTGTTGATTGTGACGTAATTAGCTAAGGCCCCATACTTAATATCTTGCCTGCACCTATAGACCGTAATTGGGACTTAGTTAAAATTCATTTTAAAAAGCTATTTGACTCGGATTAGAGACCACGTGCTGAGAGAGGTCATATACAACGCTGGCAGGATCCACTGTGGTGACACCGATCGACCTCCTAGACCGGACTCCGGTTTTCTCTTCCTAGTTGATAGCTACTTGTGCTTCACGATCAATAGAAATTGCTCATTTAGGGACGGTTTCCTCGTGCATCATTGATGAATCCACATTTCATCATCTTTATTCTATCATTTTGGCCTAAAAAACCCCTAGTAAATGCGTGTAAATAGGCTTAATTTAGGCATTTTAGCATTCATGCATCATTGTGTAAATATTGTATAAAATGCGGTAAAGCCAAAATCATAGAATAAAGAAAAGAAAAGAAAAAGAATAAAATATTGTAAATATTTTAGACCCGAAACCCCGAGACCTAGGCATCTCGATGACTAGGTCGACAAGGATAAAGTGGGGAGATAAGGGCGAAATACAATAAAAATTCCTTTTAAGTCATTTATTCTTTATTCATTTTGGGACCTATTTTTGGTTCCACTTTTTATACTTCAAATAAAGAAAACTCTGAACATGAAAGTTGTAGATATTTAAATAAAGAAAAATACAAAATTGATTTCACTCAAAAATAATTACAGATAAAAAGTTATGGTCTGAATAAAATTTCAGAATCCCAACTTCCCAGACCTGTATCTCGCAAATAAAAACTCGAAATGCGTCAAACTCACCTTTAATTGTATATAATTTAAAATAAGTTATTTATGGCGGTGGTTTCGCATCTTGTAGAGCTACGGTTTGAAAGTTGAGTTTTGGACCCCTATTGTATACTTGTACAAATTAAAAATATTCATTTTATTATTTATTCATTATTTTTATAATTTTGTAAATATTACTTACAATATATTTGTACATTAAAATCAGAATAAAAACTCAAAGAAAACATAAAATAAAATACTTGTATATAGTATACATAAGTATAATACCTGTATACATACATGTATAAACTCATTCTTATATTTTATTAAGTATACAAAAATACCTCAGAAAAATAAAATAAAAATATATTTAAGTGTATAAAAGTATCCTATAAATTTATAAAATAATAAACAAAAATAAGTAAAATTAAATTCACAAAATAAAAAATAAAATATTAAAATTTATAGATATATATACCTATATAGCCTAAAATGGTAACTTGTAAAATTACACCTCATAAAAATAATTAAAAATCATATTAAAATACCTTATAAAATAATAAACACTTCTTATTTAATAATAAAAAATTAATTAAATCGTTTTCTATTTTAAATTAATTTTACAAAGGTTTTTCCAGAGGTTTTTCCTGCTTGGTCCACGTGGACCAACCATGTGGTCTGGACACCCCCTCTGCGCCCATGTGTCAGATTTGACTTTTGTCGCTTCTTCTCCTATTTTTGGAGACCACATCTTTCACTATTTGGGATCGATTCCTTCTGGGATTTTTTCTCCTCGTTCATCAGGCATACTCGCCCGATGTTTTCTCTCGAGGATTGGATCACTGCGATGCCCGCTAGGCATCGATCTTTGAGCCTGTCCATTAACTCTTCAAACGCCACCCTCCTCTTCCATTCGAATTTGAACCCCATTTTGTCCCGATCTTCTCCCCCTTTCGTGTGCTTTGACTGGCTGGAGGTTGACAACTCCAGATCTAGCCAACCCAAGGCGGAGTTTCGATGAGGATTCGGGCGAGTTCCATCACCTCCGGTGAACCCCGCCGTCGAGGTATCTTCTACCTCAGGTTCACTCTTTGAGGTGTTTATTTTCCTTCTTCTTCCTTGCCCCATTTATTCACATTATTCATAGGATTCATCTCCCATCGTTATCCCTGCGTTCCCCTTATCCGATTCGCACAATCGACGCCCTCGCCGGAGTTACTTCCGACCGACCTTCACATCGCCATCCCCCGGCTTCCCTTTCGCTTCGCCAACCATCGAGGCACTTTGCCCTCAATGGTGTAACTTTTTCTATGCAAGTCTGTGAGTCAAAGCAGAAGCTGGGGTGTTTTTGGAGGTTCGCCGGAGGCCCTTGGAGCTCTAAAGCTCTGCCGTCCTCCTGCAAGCCCTCCGACCAACATCGGGGCTTTTTTGGTCACTCCAGCAGCGAGAGGAAGCCTCCAGGAAGGGGAGAGCGCCATTTTGCGAGCTTTAAGTCCGCTGGAGATCGGATGAGGAGCTCAGAGAGTTTCGCCTGGTCGGAGTTCTTCGTTGTTCGTCCTCCCGTATTCCCAACCGTCCGATCAAGGCGTTTCCCCAGACGTTCCAGCCCACCGTCAGATCTTTCTGCCCTATGCCATCGATCACTGCCCAGATCTTTCTAATCTCCACCGTTCGATCGCGAAGGGGTATCGACGCACAGGAGCTCAACGCGTGTCAAGTGGGAGAAATCCCACCGTCAGATCGCGCCTTTGCCTGGGTATTTTGCATCTTCGCCCCGACCAATTTTTGTATTTAATAATTAACACTCAACTTTTATCGGTTGCTTTAAGACTTTTGTAAATTTGCTAAAAACCCCCTATAGTTTAAGTATTTGCTAAAGGGTCCTTGTCCACGTCATCACACGTGACTTGCACACGTAGGTGTGTGGACATTTTGCAAGGGGACCCCAGGGCCTTGTCTTATTTCTATTTAGTACTTAAACTTTTATTAGTAGTTATAATATTCTGGAGTTTTTGCATGTAAGCCCCCGTAGTTTTGTAATATTGCATTTCCGTCCTCCCCAGGCACGTGCGTAGCGCGTGCGTGGGTGGGTTTTTGCAGAAAGGCCCTTGCGTGTTTGTTTATTGTTTATTGGCCCTGAAATATTTTCAATACAGTATATATTTTGAGTGGAAATTGGTAGAGGCCCTGATCTTTTCTATAATTTTAAAAATGCCCCTACCAGATTGATTTTTTTGTATGCTTTCCCTATTTATTCCATGCATATATAAATTGCTAAAAATCACAAAAAAATTAGGTTAAGCTCTTGTTGGCTTGCTTTATTTATGCCATATTTTTGTATTACATTTTTATTGCATTTTTATAATTATTAAAAATAAAAAACATGCATTTTCAGCACTGTTTGCATTAGAAAATCCATAAAAATTAGTATTTTTTTTGAAAAATTCCAAAAAAATTTATATTTTGCGTGTCTTAGTGTCTTTTAACTTCAGATCAAAAATCAATAAAAATTTCAAAACAAACCCTAAAAATAGAAAACACCTAAAAACTTCATAAAAATCTAGAAAATTCAAGAAAATCCTAAAAATACAATCTCAGTTTCTATAGTTTCAATATTTTATTTTAAAATTAATTTGAGGAATTCAGGATACTATTTGATATTTTTAATCCTCATTTTAATTTCGGCCAGTAGCTTAGTTCATTGGTTTCTAGTATTTTGACTTTAAAAATACAAAAAAAATTCAGAAAATTCTATAAAAATCATAAAAATATTCTAAAATTATAAAAAGGCCAAAAACATTTTATTTTCTGAATTTTAGTTATTTTTCTCTATTTTTATAAATACTCTATTATTCTCTTTTCTTATATTGTGTTTATATTCTATTTTTAAAATATAAAAAAATTATAAAATATAAAAAGAAAATATAAAAACAGTAAATTAAACATCAAAATATAAAAATATAAAAATTAAAAATATTAAAAATTAAAACCCACAAAAATTTGCATATTGGTAGGCACTTGATCACATTACATTTTGGCATTTTTGTCGGATCTATCTTGCTTGCTCCCTGTGTTCGACACTCTACACACTTGCACACTATACACACTTTTGTAGAGTTATAATAAATTTTTGACTCCACATTTGCTTTTCATTGTCCTGATCTGATATTGTGGGTTGATTGTTGATTTTACCCGGGATTCATTGAGGGTCGCCGCAACGACTTTTGTCTCTACCTTGTGTGAGACAATTAGACCCTCGTGATTTTCGATCGAATCAAATGGCGCCATTGCCGGGGAGCAACAACGTATAGGTCATATCTTTCTTTGATTGTGATTAGTCGTTTACCATTATTGCTTCTTTTATTTACTTCATATTTAACTTATATTGTTGAGCTATCTGACCACCATCTTTGTGTCTTTGTGCGAGGTACCCGGAGCGAGGGAGGGCCGACTTTTTCTTAGGTGCCTTGTCCACCCACGTGAAGCCTTCTGCCTGTGCACGAGGGGACTTAGAATTTTTGTAGATTAGCTCCTTTAGTTTTCTGCATTATTTGTGTAATTCATTGTGACAGAGAGACTATTAATTGTAATAGTACAGGTACACTTGGACTTGAACATTCGGGCCCAATTCAAGTGCTTTGTACACCTTGGGGGCTCACCGCGGGCTTTTTATCGGTTTTCATCGCAATTCTTTTTATTGTTTTCCGGTTTTGTTTTTCTTTCTTTTGTGTGATTGAGCTCTAGCTTTTAGGATTTGATTGGCGTAAGACACCTATAGTCTCAATCTTTGGACCTATACAAATTTTGAAAATTGTGCTTCCCGCTAATAGCAGCTGCTCATCTTAGGGCGATTTCATCGGCTTTGCATTTGCATATAGATTAGGTTTCAATTCTGCTGAGCATCCTTGCATGTAGAGTGCTGGAGGCAAGGTGAGCATTTACGCTTTGGCATTCATCATCGTTTGTCGCTTGCATTGCTTTTCCGCCTCTCCCTCTGATTTTGATCACCTAGGTGCTTAAAAAAATGAATCCCTGATAGGATCGTGCATTCTCTTTAAAAATCCAAAAAAAAGTGATAACAAATAAAATTGAGACTGCTAACATTACTCGACCCTAAAATCAACCAAAAAGAAAAATATTGTCTTGGGGCGAGTAATCCCCTCATTGTCTCCGCTTTTACTTGCTTGCGCACACACTAAGGACTAGTGCCCAAATCCCATTTCAGCCCCCTAAGTGTATGTGCAATTCTTGACTTCTCACCTAACTCTAAAATAGACAAGATAAAAAGACCAACTTTTCGGTCTCTACCGAGTTGAGTAGGTGAATTGAGGGTTTGTTTTGTGTTGCTTGTGTGTATCCTCGATCGTCTCTGCGCATTTGCGCCTTTCTTTACACTTCTCTTGACTTGACCCTCGTGCTCTTCCGATCATTTTTTCCTTTTGTTTTCGAGATGGACTCCTGGAGCGTATTTTATCCGGACTTTGCGGATCCCTCGTTCACTCCAGCCGGTCCACCTCCTTTTTTCCAGGAGGACCTTGCTCTTGACTTTTGTACATATCTGCCTCAGCCGCAGTATCAGGACTCGGATTTCTACCCACATCCGCCTCCACCTGTATATTACCCACCGCCACCTCCATGTTTTCCACCTTCACATCCACCCGAGTCGGATCTGTTGGAGTCACCTCCCTCGACCTCCATGAGTGACATTTTGATCCTAATGATGGAGCACACTAATTTGATGAAAGATTATCTTGCCATTGTGAGAGAATACCAGATTAATGCTCCTTTTGTCGAGGATATAGATTTCCTTGTGGGCGATCATGGGAGCTTGCAATCGCCCAAAATACAAAAAAATGATAAAAATTTAAAAACACAAAAAGATTTTGGGAGACACGTGATCGAGTCAGACCATGAGGAGAGTGTCCATCTCCCAGATCATTCACCCACACAACCTCTCACACCCTGTCCCACCTTTGACCCCGAGGATGCCGCTATACAGACTGCTCTTGGCATGCCTTGTATAGGTGCTGATTTCGACTTCCTCCCTTGTATGGATGAGGTCCAAAAATTTAAAAAATTGTTGACTGAACCCGAAGTGGTGGCCGTTATTCATGAGATCATCCAAGCCCCACTTCAGCAGGCCATGACCGATTTATCTGTTCCTCTTCCCAAGAAGAGAAAGCGGGGGAGCAGATCTGAGCGTCACATTCTGACCATGGCCACTGCCCACACCATCACACACCGTCCCATTCCTAGAAAGAAGAACACAACTACCCCTTTCATCACTTGCACCATCTCTGACCATACATGTGATCACACTCTCCTAGACGACGGTGCTTCGATTAGCATATTACCCTTCTCGCTGGTATAGTCTCTTCACTTAGGGCCTCTAAAGAAAACCAGGATGATCATTCAGTTTGCTGATGGATCGATAAAGAGGCCGAAGGGTATCCTTGAAAACACCGTCATTTCGATTCAGGGCACGAGCTACAATGTTGATTTTTTCGTATTGCCCATGGAGACATCTACAGGGGAGCCCTCTCCAATCATCATGGGATGACCATTCCTCGCTTCTGCAAGGGTCATTATTGACTATGGATCAGGAGAGATTCACTTCCGTCCTGTTGACGTGAGCGAAGCGTTGATCACCACACCCACAGTTGACCAGAGACCTGCACCTGATGCGCCTTCACCAATTCTAGCTGACTCCGAGGCCTATGATCGATCTGATGATATTAGAGATGTTTGCTTAGCGACCGTTGATGAGACCTGAGGAATCCTCCGAAGGGGGGGGGGGACTCGGAAAGCATAGACCTCGTGGTTCCTCCTCCTGGTATGTGGCGATGTGTTGATGAAATCCAAGGAATTTACGTGATTGATACCATAGAGCGGAGGGCAGATACCAAGATTAGACAGGACAGACCTGGTTTAACTACTTCCACTGATAAGTCCGTTCCTGGTCACTCAAAAGTAATGATGATTGAGGTCGGTTATGATGCTAACCATTATTTTCAGAAATTCGAGCCTCTTGATGAAAAAGATGATCCAGGTGAGATTCTTGAGGACGAACAGAGTTCGACTACTTCCACTGATGAGTTCGTTCCTTTTGGTTTTGACCTGGATGACACCTCGCAAGACGACACTGAGTACACTACTTCCGATGATGATGAGTTCGTCCCATTTCACTTCGATATCAGCGAGACTTCTAAGGCTAGACCTATTCGTACCTCTTCCACTCACCCGACTGTGCCTTCATACCATAGGACCACCAAGGGCGAACCTAGACATACTACTTCCATAGACCAGTTCGTCCCTTTTCGATTTGACTCCACTGAGGGCCTTCACTCTGTCGACCCTGATCGGCTTCCGTCCATTGTGGACCCCGATGTCGACATGCACCACACCAGATCTATCCCTCAGCGGTCTCGCAAGAAGGTTGGCTTTCCACCTTCTTGATCATATGCATACCCATCTCTGTTGTACATCCGCTTCTGTTCATCTTCGTCCCTCTCCCGTATTGCTCATCCACCCATTCTTGTGTTTGCCTTACTTAGGACGTACTTTGTCCTAAGTATAGGGGGTGGACAAGCCGAGTGTTCATTCGTCGTTCCGTTTCATTACTCCTGTTGTTGCCTATACTTAGGGCTTCTCTTACCCTAAGTATAGGGGGAGTGGTGTGTACATTCTCACGATCTATCTCTCTTCCATCTTCAGATCGCTTTCTTCTTTTCCTTTTCTATCTTCTTTATCTATCAAAAATGTGTCGCCCCTTGTAGACAGTCTTCTATACGTAGGACGCACTTTGTCCTAAGTATAGGGGGGTGTGCACCCCGAGTTTCTCCATTCTTTGATCCTCTCCATTGTCTCCTCTTCTTGTCTATACTTAGGGATATCTTACCCTAAGTATAGGGGGAGACAATCTGAGTACGATCTGTTCATTCCCACCCTTGACCCTCCCTGATTTGTGTACAGTTTGCTATACTTAGGATTATTTGATCCTAAGTATAGGGGGGACGGTCAACTTCTCATTGATTCATTCATTTCTTTATTCTTTAGATTTTCCTATACTCAGTACGAGTTATGACTTCTCTTTTCTCTCTGATCTATGAGGACATAACTCAAGCTAAGTATAGGGGGGTCGTATATACTACGTATATACTTTAGCCATAACTCGTACTTTCGTATTTTCTTAATAATATGGCTAATAATTCTTTAAAATTCATTAAAAACCTTA